>WTSP01002091.1:0-54600 GCA_025331215.1 Actenoides lindsayi
ACACTGTTTTTATATATATATATATATATATATATATAATATACATAGTGTTAAACAGTTTGGGGCTTCCCCCCCACCCAGCCTCTCAAAAATTCTCTACTCAAGGCTCCATAGCACGTTTTGGGGGGGGTTTTGTGGGACTTGTTTTGGTTTTGGTTTTTTTTCAGGACTATACAGAACTATAGGCACTGTTAGGATAGTAATATGGTCTAATAACTAGAATAGTTTAATCCTACTTCAGCTATAGATTCTACATGGGCCAAATTATTTCTGTTCTCGCACTTGACCCGCTTGGAATTTGCAGAATATGAAAACTGTATTAGTTTGTTCAGTGTGAAATAAATTAGAAAGGAAAAAAAGGTCAAACCAAGCAGAATTTATTTTGAACAACTGGCAGACAAATTTGTAGCAGTGGATTTAAAATTTGAGCTTAGAGTCACATAGAATTTAATACAAATTTGTAGAGCTGCAATTGGTATTTGATTGTTGTCATAAGGAGGGTCGGAAAGAGCAACATATATTCATATGCTTAGTCATTTTCTGAGCAGAAGTATCACTAGCACACGTTCATGTCCCGGTACTAGAAAATCTCAATTTGACAGACAATGAGGAATTCTTTGTTGAGAATTTCTACTTCATTATCAGTTGTCATTTGTAAAAAGGTACATACAGTATTTATTGAGATTAATGTTTCCCTGTCCCCAGTTTAACTTGAGGAAGAGTTAGATGTGCTTGAGATATTTACACGACACCTTGAGCCCAGCCATTTGGCACTAATTTAAAGCAGAGGCATCACATACGAGTTTAATTAAAAGCCTCTCCTACCCCATTTGCCAATCAATGAGCTACAGCAGACGTGGGAAACAGAGCGAGCATTTCAAAGCTTCTGCAGTGCTCGTAGTAGGGGGGTTTATGGTTAGTATGTGAGGTCATAGCTTCATACTCAATGTATTGATTGAACCGACACGTTTAGTACTTTGCCTCCTTTCTTTCTGTTTGCTTTTGTTCCTTCTCTCCTAAAGAAGGGAGGACCAAGAAAGGCAGACATGATTTCCTGCAGTCTGTCTCAATACTTTTTTCATACACGAGAAATATGAAATCTAAGTGGCTCTGTGTGAAAACTATTTTAGCAGTATTGAGAAATAATAACGGACTAATAGAAGATGAACGTGGCTTAATTCAGCATTAACTGTGTGCCTTTGATTCCTATATCATATCAGAGAAGTCAAAAAGGTGTAGCTGTTACTAGATAAGGTGTTGATAATTGAGTTCATTCCCACCTTATTAAGCTCAGAGACATTTTGCCACAGACTCAGGAGGAGCAGGATCATAAACTGCACATGTGGTAGCTAAGGTGGTTTTAATTATTTACAGGCAATTCCTTGGGCTGCAGATGTCATCAAAATCTTCAGCCGATGCTTTTTGTGTATTAGTTCATTACTAAAGTATAAGTGCTCTGCTCTCACTGCAGTAACTTTCATCTTCACCTGATTTTTTCTCAGGCTGCTCCGAATAATCTGTTAGCATAGAAAAAGTTTTTTAAAATCCATCCATTTGATATTAGAGTATTAAAATATCACTGGGTCATAAATTTATGGTTATATTACAAGCACAGTTTCAGGCTCGCCACTAAAAGCTGAGGATTGCATACCATTGTAATTGCAAAGCAAGTACAGAATTGCAAATGAAAAGGATGTTTGAAATTATCATGATGTTGATCCACTCACATTCAGTGTAATTCAAATAAATGCTCATTTTCCTTAGAAAATGCTAATCAGTTTTCAAAAATAAAAAACTTTTTCCTTTCACATATATTATTTGTCCTTTACGTTGTTCTGAACAAATAGGATTAGAAAAAAATCAAAGTTAAAATCCAAGCATTCGGAAGTTTGTATTCTCACTAAAATTTTGGCTTGAGATTTAGACAGAAGCCTGGAGTTACCAGAAAGTTTAAGAATTCTAGTTCTGTCCTGGTACTGTCTTTTCTGGAAGGACAGGTCAGCTGTCTGGCTGTACATTACCCAGCACTGGGCTGTGCTGAGCTGCATCGAAGTGCAGTAGCAGGAACATACCGAAGCAGCCATCAGGGTACTCTGCTTGGTTTGCTCTGATTTCAGTAAGATCTCCATAGGAGTATATTACTTCCTGGGCAAGATTTGGAACATTACCTCACTTTTGTAGGAGATGAAAGGATGTAACAAGGCCGCACTCTCCATATTCTAAACACTTCACTAATTAAGTATCTGCTAAAAAGAACCTTCAGTTCAAATCACAAGTACAGCAAAAAAGACATATATACATTCCAAGTGTTTAAAATCTGTGGTTTTTCTTTTTATATTTAAGGTAGTACTTCATTGTTGGGCTTCAATTCAACTTCCACCTACATCATTAGAAAGGTTCCCCTTTCTTTTAATGTGTCTAAGAGAAGATCCTCACCAGCACAGTTGTTGGGATCGGTTTGGCACTCAACTCCCGTTGACTTGCCTGGCAGCTATGTAACTGCAAATGTATAACAACCTGGGACATAATGACTATGGAATACACACAAATTATTTCCTTTTGGAGAAAATTCATGCCTTGATCCAAGCGAGCAGTAGATGCTGTGGGGTCAACTTTCTGACAGAAGAGTATTACAACTCCTTAGCACAGGTTTGAAAAGAGAAATAAAAAAATAAATCAGGCAAGTATCAGGGAAGATGGAATTTGCACCCAACTGCTAGTATTTTCTCACTTTTCAAGGTAGGTCAAGCAGTTTCCATACATAACCCCAAAATTAATCAACAGCTGGTTTAAAGAGTGCAAAACCCACCAGAACTTTCACAGTTTGGAGTATTTGTAGTCTGATCTCCTATAGATCACATCATCTTCACTATCACAAGGACATTTAATTAAATCTAATAACTTCTATTTAAATAGGATTAATGCTCCAGAAAACAATCCAAGCCTTGTCTAGCCAGCAAAGGCAGAACTCTTCTGTTTTATCACGTAGTTTTCCTCCCCCAGTTCCCTGTGATTTCAGATGTTAAGCAGCAGCTATTTTAAAATGTTGAGAAGTCTTAAACAGTTGTGCTTCTCCAGCAGGTACAGGTATCCTCTAACTTCTAAATACTGATTATTAGGTTGTAACACTTAAAGAGATCTTTACTGCCTGCTATTATTTCTCTTGTACACTCTGAGGAAGTCATCTCTCATTTACTAATTTTGCAATTAAAAGAGACTGAGGCAAGCTGCTTAGTCGGAGGCCTTTTTCCACCATTATGGCTTCTTCCTGCATAGTCTCCAGTTTTTCAACAACCTTTTAAAAAAGCAGTCTCCTGGAATGGAGGAATACAGCATGGCTGCTCTGAGGCAGTAATAAAATGATCACCATTCTCCAGCTACTCCCTAGTTTCGACCCTGTGGTGCTCATTCTGAGTTGGTGTTTCAGATCCCTTCTGGAGCCAGTTTGCTTTTCCAGACACTCTCCTTCACTGTGTGGGTGTAGCCTTCATCCCTTTCAAGTTAGAGATCAAACAATGTCCTTGGAGATGAATGATGGAAAAGTCAGGAAGTACCAGGCATAGTATCTCTCTCTTCAGAACTCAGCGGTGTTTTGCTGTTGACATGGACTTCATAAAGTCTGTCAAACAGAGGACTCTTAATTTGTTCCACATAAGCTTTAATTACATCGTTTTGTAAACTTAATTAACAAAATGCCATGTGATACCGCTGATACCTTTATGAAATCTAATTTTATTATTTCATGCAGGTAACTTTATTAAGCAAATATAGAATAATTTCAAAGATTTCCTGTCATTAATTGCATTGCTATCCTTCTGTCTTTTTGAATTGAATTTCTCATGAGAGTTTTTTACTCTTCTCTTTAGGATAGATGCAACATAACCAATCTCTAAGTAGCTGTTTTCATCCTACTTAACTCTCTTCTTTCCGGAGTTTCTGAGCTTTTACTTTGTTACAACACAGCTTGCTTGTCAGAAATTTGAGATTAACTCTATTCATTTAAGAATGTAACTACTTTGGGGTGGAAAAATCTAGCAGCACCTTGCTGGAATGCAAGTACATGCCCTTCCTCCTTCTTGAATGCATTTGCACACAATCCTTCGAATGTCTCTGTCTTTCATTTTGTGTGAAGCTCTTTTCTCTCCCAACAGCAATTTAGTAAAAGCGGCTCTTTCTGAAACCACTGGGCTAGCAGCCATTGAAGAATATTTAATACCCTGGTGTGGCATAAGAATTTTCCATCTGTCTCCCAAAATAATCTCCCTGACACTGTCATTGTGAAATACAGAGGTGGGTGGAGTGGTGTTGAGTTGTTCTGAACTTGTTTGACTTTCTTGGACTTGGTTCATTTTGGCGAGATCTAAGCTGGTGGATGAGATTATTTTAATAATATCCCTTTTTACACTTTCAGTTTCAGTGGGTCGAAACAATTCTGAGTAAAGAATTTGAATTAAAAAAAAAAAAAAAAAAGGAAACTTATGTGCTTATCCTTAATTTTCCTTTGCTACCAATCTCAAAAAAACCCAAACCATTGATGACACCCAAAACACTAAACACTGACAAACAGCAGCTATGCACAACAGTCACACTTCACAGCATTTTTAATAGCTAACTGGAGATTCAGTACCCCTAAAATATTATGATTCTCAAGCCAACCAATACGATGCCATTAAGATTCTTTATTCGTTTATCTGAAGTTGTTTCACTGATTTATTCCATTGACTTTTACGCCATTACAATATCAATTGCAATGTCTCCATGTGGTGTTACGGTAATTGCGGTCTCGTACACGTCAATTTTTTAATGCTAATTTTGGTTGCTTCACACAGCCCCTCTTCTGATGTTAACTGCACTGGCTCAGACATTTCAACTGAGACTGCAACCATTCTAGGGACACACAGCCACAGTTTATCGGCAAGAGCTTGCACTTAGGCCTGCTATTTGTATCCAAATTAATTCAAAATCATATTAGTTGCATGGAAAAAAAATATTAGTTATATTGACAGTAATTTCACTCTAAATACGATTTGCATTTGAATTACAAGTCTTGTGGGGGAGTGGAGGTGGGGGGTGTCACATTCCAGATCTTCGGCTACAGCACATTTCCAAAAAAAAAAACCCAACCCAACAAAAAACCAAACCAAACCAAAACAAAAAACAACAACAACAACAACAACAAAAAACCAAGAAAGGAAAAAACCCAACATTGAAAGGAGATCTATTTCACACACTTCTCTAAGTTTTATACATTCATGAGAAACATGCATTTAGGATTGGAATTATACAGAATTTTTTTCAGTCACATTTCCTGCCTTTGTACCATATAAAAGACTTGAATGTTTATCTGCTTTTCAAAATGCTTAAAATAAAGTTTAGCCAGGAGTAGTCCAGAATACCTTCAAAGTTCCTGGAAGCTGTTAGGTTCTTTTGACCTGAACCAAGGAGCAAAATCCCAGGTATTGTAGATAAAATGAAAAGAATCATTTCATGCTTGAGAGAGAGAGAGATCCTCACGTGTCTCTAAGGATCCACGCACTGAATGCATACAGCAGTGCCCCTTGTTAGCTTCACTAGTTAACAGACATACAGGGAACATACCTTGCCCTAAAATCTTCCACTTGCTCTTCTCCTCCTGCATCCAAGCCGTGTTACAGAAGGAAGAAGCCATTTGCACACTAAGAGAGAGAAAAACTGGGTTTAGTCCCTAATGCTATTTAATCTTTACATAAAAAAAGCTAAATCCTGCTTTCAGAAATACACACAAAGCCATCAATTTATGTCAATAAATGGCCACTCCTGAGTATAAAAGAGCAAACCACAATTCAGTGGAATGAGTTACATATAGAACAAGAACTTCATAATTCCCCTGCCTAGCCCAAGTCAAACTCTTCTTGCTATTTTACATACCAGCTTTCAATATTCAAGAAAGGGCAGATCAATAAAAAATCAGGGTCAAATGTTCATTTTGACAATAATTATCAATAATCACATTATTGACCTAGAAAGACAATTTAAAAAATTAAATGCGAGAAGCTTTTAGCCCACCACGGTTTTTAATCAAAGTGCTACTGCTCTCTGCTCCTTCATTGTAATTTATCTGAATTGTCAGCTATTTTTACAGAGTAACAGAAAAAGTCTGATCCATTTATAGGTTCATCTGGAGTTTAAAGGCATAGTTTCTTTTGGTAGCAATGAAATAATCAAGGTTAAAAAAACCAAAAGCAACTACGTGAAAGAGCTTTACTATCCCAGTAGATTGCTGTATAGCTTTGCTGAAAGTTTCCAATCAGTCTCTTTCTGCCTTGTCCACTACCACTGGAAATCAAACTCTAATAAGAGAGGATTAAAGATAAAATAAAGGGATTAATTCGTAGTTTACTACGATGACTAACAAAAAAGGGTGAAAACAAAAGTGTTTTCTTATACATACACTGAAGGAATAAGGAAGGCAGTAAGTGCTAGGCCAGATGAACACAGACAGCAGGACTCTCGTAAACTTTAGCACAGAAAAGTAAACACCTCCTGTGCTTTACAGCACACACTCAAGACTGCCAACTACTGTCGGCCTCAAGTTATTTTTTCATGCACATGAAAAAAGTGGCTCCCTTCACAATTGGTATTCTCACTCTAAAATCAAGGAAGGTTTTTTTTCTTCATAACAGTCTTATCAAAAAGAGCACGGTCACATGAAGAAAGTCTGTTTTGGGTGATTTCTGTCTCTTTCTAAGCTGCCCTAACACCAGCTTCATTCAAAGACAGAAATAAGACAAACGACCTTTATTGCAACACAGACTGAAAAACTTCCATTTCCCCCAACTGGATTAAAATAACTCAGTACTTGTTTTAACCCACGCTTCCCACCGCTCCTGTTGTAACATTAGAATTCCTTCCATCGCTTCTTGTCACTAACTTTTCAAATGCCAAAGAGTAATGTATAGCAACCATGGCAAGGAAAACAAAACAAAACACCCTAACACTGGGAGTAATATCTTGTAAGTCACTAGTATCAAGTTTACAATCAAGTGCTCCAAAGATATTACAGCTGAATTCTCTAGATGTCATAAGCATTATTCATCCAGCAATTCAGCAGTATTTCGCTAAATTGTATATCTGAGTACAGACAGTTTTCAGACTCAGGAAATAAATATTCTGTTCTTCTTAATTCTAGTGGGAGATGAGTCAAGACAAACTTCTTACACCTCAGGTCTGTCAGGCTACATCTAGAATACACTTAAATCCAGACAACTCAAAAGAATTACAGAACAGGTACATTATTTCCAATTAAACATCAGTACTTTCTTTTTGCTTTAGGGAAATGGTGTAGCACATCTTTTCAAATATTTTCTTCTTTATTTTATTATAAGTTTAATTTTTAATCATGGTAATTTAACTGTGTTCCACTGGCTGTTATATTAATTATTATCCTTCAGGAAAAGTATTATTTAGGCACCCTCGCTGTGTTCCTACAGTTGTATCACCAGCAACGTTACATATAGACTTAAAGTCACTGTGCACTAGTGCTATCACTGGAGTAACGTAAAATCAATTCTTTTAACCTGAATGCGTGGCCTAAATGACCAGTTTTATCTTAGTACCACTTTCCAAGGGATCACAGTCTCTTTCATTTATAGTCTTCCAGGAGAAATTGTGAGTGACAGCGATCACCTTGGAAGCATGCAATGAGATCAAACGAATCTCTGTTGAACACAGATGTCCTGGTTTGAGTGAGAACCAGGACAACAGCACATTCCAAACGGGCATGATATGAATGGCAATGGACAAATGCAGAAAGGTCTTCACTGAGGATCAAGCTGACAAAAACCAGAGGAATAATTTAATTCAATTTGAAGTAAACTTGAGCATACTGTTATTGAAGGACATGAAGTGTCAAACAGCCTTTTCCTTTCTTTTTGTACAATTTGGTCTAGAGACTGGTCCACAGAACACTGGAACCACTTGTACATAACAAAGTTGGGTTTTATCCTTGCTTTTACCCACTCCCTGTAAGTAGGAAAGGACTATTATCCAAAATCAGAAAGATGACAGTGCTCAGGAACGTTCCAGAGAGCCTGTGTTGTTCAACCCATTCACTCTGCCTGTACCTGAGATGACTTGGTTTACTTTTTTAATTCAGAAAATGTAAAATGAGGGGTTTTTAATAGTTCTGACTACTTGCAGTGGCTGGAGCAATTTATCCTTGGGTAAAATTAGCTAATAAAGTAGTTTAGTAATTTAGCAACTTTATTATCTGCATATACTTAAACAATCTGAAGATGAAAACAAGCTTATGCTTTCCTCTCTTTCTCTCTTTGTGATTACAAAGTCATTTATAGCTTTCTGACAGACAATTAAGAATTTTTCCTCCCTACCAATGTAGCTATTTTCTGGCAGTTCTCTGAAATGGACTACTAATCAATTTCTGTTAATTTGATAAATATAATCAAATCAATCAAGCATTAAAAAAAAAGTAATGGACAAAATGTATCACTCTAAGTGCGGGGCTTTAAAAGCTCATTTAGTCTGGGCACTCTGCCCACAACTGAACTGCTGGAGAAGGAATCAATTCCATGCACCTCAGTAATGATCTTCTCCATAGAAAAAAAGGCCTTTCTGTGAGATTGTATGTTGGAAAATAGTTGCAGCTTTATTCTGAATGATGCACTTAGAACCTTAGTGCTATTTTTTCAAATGCTTGTAGTTCTGCTGTACCTGTATTTTCAGCTTAATTCTGATCAAAAAAACCAAATGCAGATTCCGAGTGTTGTACGTTATTAACACAACAGCCTTCCTATGCTAAACATGTTTAAGCTAGAGTAAGGATGCAAAGGCTAAATGATTATTTAATTGGAAATGCCTGGCAGATAATGGGACAGAGGTTCAAGTTTCCTAATTACATCTATTGCCAGTATCTTTAGGAAGAGAAGACGGGGACAAATCATCATCTCACACATGCTACCCACCCAGAGATTTTTTTTGTTCTTGCTGTGCTTGACCTTATAAGCTATTAATAAAGTGCAGGTAATAACCCTCTTTAGTGGTACATATCAGACACGTTTACAAACACACAAACTGAAGCACTATAAAGTTCAGCTGAGGAAAACCCGCTGCTGAAAGATTCAGATTCATGATGAGTCAACGATGGGGAGGTAATTGGTTTTTCAAGGACAGGAGATGGCATCCGATGTAATCAAGAGACATCTGCATCTCCAGGGAAGAGGAAAAGGTAGTTTAGGAAAAGAGAAGTGACAAGACTATTTTCTGAATAAGAAAAACAAATTTGGAAGAAAAACATTAAGCCTGCTTCCACCTACAGGAGACCTTCTAAAAGGAGCTCAGCTATGAAAGGGATTGTTTCTGGAGTGTGCGACTGTTGGTGTGCGCAGCATGCAGAAAGATACAGCGTCTCCGAAGACACGTGCCAGGAAGTTACAAGTGATAGCACAACCTCTCCAGTCTAATCTTTGTGTAAGCTGATTAAATGAGATTGTTCTTTCATCTCGTCATACGTCTTCTAAAAAACCTGTAATAATGTTGACTATTTCGGAAGCGGTAAATAAACATCTACATTTGCATGACAATATAGCTTGAGCTATGAGCAATTAGAATGCAAATTGACAGCAGAACTTATCATACTGAGAGACACGCTGAATCCATAAATCCAGATACTGCAATACTGTACAACTGCCCAGGTCTCTAGCAAGATTGACAGTAACAGCGTGTGGTGCCTTTGAAGCTCCATGATTAGGGGGAGAGTTGATACCTCAGAGTTCAGGAGGGAAAGGAGCAACAAGCAGAAACCAGAAAGACGCTCTGGCATTCAACAGAGGACTGACTCCCTGGGAGTTTGTCGTATTTGCTCACACCTTACATCCAAGGTTATAGTTACTCCTTATGACTTTGAACACATGCTTTCTGGTGACATGAGGAAAAAAAAACCCTTTCTAACCTCCTCTATAACACAATAACCTCACAGCTCTATGGCACAAGACAGTGGATAATACCAGTTCTAACCCAGATTACGGCTGGACTGCTGTTGAAAGCACTAGTCAAAACTAAAGGTTAAGCCTCCTTCGTTTGGCACAATAAAGGCACATATGTACAATTTTCTTCCCCGAACAGCTTACAGCCTGGATAAACAGGAAAGACAGGTGTCTGTGTAATGGTGATAAATGTCACATCACTCATGATTTATCTGTGCGAGTTTTGAGCGCACCTTTCCAAGACATGTCTTCACAAATCAAGGGAGGTGACTCTCACAGGATTCGTTAGAGGAGAAAAATGGAAAGGATAGCACCAGGGAATGTGAGAAAGTAAAAATAGGTGATTGTGAGGGATGAAGCAGATGATGTTTGGAACAGCTTCCCAATTAGCATTGCAAAAGTTGATCTGAACAACTTCTGGTTCAAACTCCATGTAGAAGTCAGCTGGCCTTCCACAGCTGCAGTGAAAGCCTAATCTCACGTGCTTCACTGTTTAAATTTCAGCAGAAAAGAATACCAATTTCCTGCTAAAAAAATTGAAATGAAAACCAGGAAAGACACAAAGAAATTTTGCAAGCCAAAATTATTCATTAAGAATGAAGAACCAATATTCTGTGGGAAAACATGATTGTAGGTTACAAAGATGCAACCTGGAAAAGGTACGAAGCTTTGCTGTAAAATTCTTTGAGGCATAACTCTTTTTGTTCTTTTTCTTTTCTTTTTTCTTTTCTGTCTAGTGTATTGATGTTCTTCCAAGCATTAAAAGGATCAAATAATGTATTAGTAAAAGTCTATTCATATTCATTAATGAATTTGTAGAGATCCTGTAATTATCTTCAGCTGCTCTGAAGGATGCTCATTTTTCCAGATGAAATCACAGTCTTAAGGATACAACTGAATAACCTAACTATTGAAGCCAACATCCAATATTAAGGAAGTATCAGCAAAATGGTACACTTAGTGCAACCTTCCTCCTTAGTTTACTCAAGATTTTGTCCTTACTCAAGAGGATCAATAGACATAAAAGAAAAACAGCAGATGGGAAAAACCTCCACTGACCTGCTTGCAGAAACCAACTGCTGTGGTCAGTCCCAAGGCAACGGAAGAAGAGAAACCAACACAAGCATAAATTACATCTAAATATAAAGTCTTCTCTGTCAGGCAAACCCTATAAATTTAGTCAAAGCAGCCTTGGGGAAATCAACTTTTTGTCAGTCAGTATTGGACAGTTTGGGAACTCCATTTGATCATCACACAGTTAGAGAAGCTAAAATCATCACCCAGCCTTTAAACTGTCAGGGAAGCAGAATAAATCATCTGCTTAGAGCTACCAAGGGTCTACGCCTTCAGTAGCAGTTCCTCAAGAAGTGCATTTAAAAAGAAAATAAAAAATAAGAGGTTAGTTCTATGGAAGGCACTGCAGAAAGAACCAGCTTCATGACTGCCTTCAGGAATCTTGCATAAGATGACAAAAATCTAATAAAATAGGAAGAGAGGCTTTGAAAGAACTGACATGCTGGTGTTGATCTTCAGACACACACTTTGGAGACTCATTCTATGAACAGCATTTCTTTATTATCTTCAAAGAATGACAAACTGAGTTTCCTCATAGAAGCCTTCCACACCAATAACGAATAATGAACAAGCCAGTCTCCAGGAAGTCCTCCTCATTTCTCTTGCACTTCTACAGTTCTAGTTGCCCATTTAGGACTTAAAAATGAAAAATAACTAGCCCCTGTAAACCAGATGGATATCTTTTGGATGGAATATGTCTCATAATGTTTGATAACCATTTGATGAACATCATGCCTATGAAAGACCTAAGCAAAACCAGAGATTTTGAACTCAGCTTGCAGCGTAGTAACCTAGGAATGAAATTCCAGGACCTTATGACAATTCTCTATTCTCAATCTCTCTTCTGCAAAGTAAGGACAGAGGAAAAGTTTAGAGCGCATTTGTGAAGATAAGTCTCAGCTACATCAATTCAACGTTTGTTCAATTTTAATTACAATATTTGAAATGAGATAACACAGTACCATAGAGAGAAACTCTAGCAGCGTGCCAAATGTTTTTATAATTCACCACAATATCCTCACGTCCTGCTGTTCCGCTTACTGTAATTTTTCATTTGCCAGCCAGTAATACCACCCTAATCACCTACTATATTTGAATTTTCCCCCGAAGAATTATATATTTGATATTATTAGCACTCCTGTACGGAACTGGAATAATAGTTCCATTTCCTTAATTTAATTTTCTAGCTAGGAAAAGGTATTTGAACGCGTAAAACTTTACAATCAATTCAGTGGCTTGGAAGTTTAGAATTAAAGACTCTACTATGTCAGAACCCGAAAGCCTTAAATAGGTATCATTTGCTCAGTCAGCGGTGCGTCCGCAGTTCTGTGGGCGCTGTCTGGCACAGCACCGAACACCAGCAGAGCACAAGGCTGACTTTTTGTAAATCTCTTTGAGCGAGGCAGCTATTAGGAGCCTCTGGCAGTCTGACACATGCTCGCGTTGATACATACGGCCACGAGACAAAGGGCAAGAGAAATGTGAAAATAAAAGCGAAGTGAAAGGCCTGTTCTCTCAGCTTCCAAATTGCTCAGTGGAGAATTAGAGAACAGGTCCTGGGAGCGGAGGATCACTGCAGCAGAGGTAAGGAATGCCCCTGATGCTCTTCGAGGAGGGTTACCAGTTCTGAATCAGAGTTGTGTATCGAGAGCTCTATCACAGCAGCCATCTCGTCTCCCCGCCTCGAGACCGCTTTTGGCAGAGGACGCAGCATATTCTCTTGAGGCTGTGATATAAACCAGTTCACACAGAGAAATGCTGATACCTTTTTTCACAGAAATTACTTTGACCTTTATGCTTTGTTAAGAGTTCTCGTAGATTAGTTTGACCGCTTTACGGCAATATTTGTACTGTACTAAGTTCTATTAATATTTTCTTTACTGGAAAACTTACACAGTCAAAAGTGACCTTACATAACTCTACCAATTCCAAACATTGCTTGAAGATTCAGCAGTTTTCTACTCATTTCTTCACTAGAAAAACTGTAACTGTTTGTGCTGATGAGGACTCTCTCCTCGCTCTCAATTTCACTCACGGGTTGAGGAGTTACTTCTGCCAAAATTTTGTTCTAGTTTCCAAGATACTACAATTTTCCAGCATCATTTATCATTTCAAGCCTGAGACATGCCTTTCAAATGTACACAGGCTTGAGGAATGATGGATCTTACCCTTTCACTAAAGGCAAAAAAGTTATGTTTCATTTGCAAAAAATTCATATCTAAATGTTTCATTGATTTTGATAGAATTTGAAGTTTTTAAACACATTTAACATTGTACTGTTAGATGACTGTACTTACAAATTAAGTAAAAAAGCATGAACATTGATATAGTTCTTGGTGAAAAGTAGCACTTTTGAGAAACTTGATATAAATGTGAAAAATAAATATAAATGTACTATATTTGTTGTATTTCTACTGGTATGCTTCTGATATTGCCCAGTTTATGCTACGGTCTATTTGTAAATACGACAGCAAAAAACCATATTTTATTACTTTACCACTTGTACTTCAGGCTGCTGACTTCTCTCCCACCAAAATGCTCTTTGGGTTGTTTTACCAGTTGGAATCACTGCTTGCAACTATTTTGTTCTATGTGACGTGCTGCACATAGTTTCTAAAATATGATATATCTGTTAGGTCACTTGCAAGATTTTATCTCTCTTTGCCTTATCTTTCTGAAATTACTGTCTCTGTTCTGGAAACAGTAACTGCCTTATTCCTAAAATTGCAATGTTCCTACAAAGCCTCCAAAATTGATGTAAAGACTCAATTTAAAAGGGTGTTATATTAATTCCTAACACTCACTACGCTCATTACACTACTGATACATAAAGTAATGAAAGGCTTAGACCTTGTTTCTTCTATTATTTTTGCTCTTTATTAATAATTATTTGTTACACAGATTTTCATATGGTCTAAAGGACAGCTGGGGGAGACGCTTTCTATTTATTTCTGATTAAGTTTTTCCTATTATCTTCAGGCTTAGGTAATCACCATTGATGTCAGTAGAAGTGATGTCACTGAACAACAAAAAACACTGGATTTGTTCCCCGGTTATCAAAATCCATTAGTTCAGTTGTATCATTATATCAAAAGGGCTCTCTGCACTTTATACATGCTGCAAAACCCAGCCGGCCTCGGTTCTTTAAAATAACAACTGTTTGTCTGAAATAAACCTTCTCCATTATTTTAACACTCAAGGTGCTTAAGAACAGCTTAAATATTTACTTTTCATACAAAGAATGGCTAGCCATATTAAAATACTCTTGAGGAGTAGTTCAAGGGAGTCATTTTACCTGAGAAGAAATATTGAAAACGTGTTTCTGCATTAACACGGCACGTATTTCTAATTATTAGTGCACAATTTTCAAATTGCTAGTACCAAAGGCTGATTTAGCTACTCCACCTGAAGCTCCTTAGGACGTACAGCGAACAATACAGCATTTTCAGCCTGACCAAACACAGCTTATTGCGTCTGCTCGTATGTTTAGAATACTTGAGCAACCTAACGTTACATAAATACAGCTCTCAGCTAGTCCTCTTTTTCAAGAAAAAGATGGAAACGTCTTTTTCATTAAACTAATAAAGGCTGTACTGAAGCGTATTGGAAGGATTGCCAACATGCCAATACTAGAGTTGAAACAAAAATCATTTGTCAATGGCACGACACAAGGGCACGGCTATTATTAGTAATGATAAATTGGTAGAAAGTCCTTCAGCTATATCCAAAGTCCCAGAGAAGACTGATTACAGAAGCACCATATGGCCTTCTCCTTCAAGTCCTATCAGGGTTGTATTATTTGATTAATATTTTGGTTTTCATAAATAGAATATTTTGGGCCAAGTCAAGTGAGCCTGAGTATCAAAGCCGACCTACATCTACCCAAAGATCTTGCTTTCACAGTGATGATGAGTTTATGGAATGAACATGGGATTTACTGTTAATGGCAATACAAGTGGGTACCATTCACTTGTGGAAAATTAAACGCAAAATTCCATTTTATTTCCTACTAGCACTTAATAACAAAGCCCCGATCGTATTTCTGTACACTGAGTGCAATTTCAATCCTAGCAAAGTCTGAAGTTTTCCACTCACCACTTACATAATAAATAATCCCTATGGCAGAAGATTACTAAAAGGATTGCAGGAAACACATATTTACTTCTTCTTTTCCTGCAACAGTAGATAAACTTCTGAATGAGGAGGAGGAAGAGGTGGAAGAAGAAAAGAGTTACCTAAATGGGATTTGTCAACTATGGCAATTATGAGAGTGCTCAAGCACATAATCTGAGCCACAAACAAAGAGTACAACTTACATTTAGATGGAAAATTAAAAATCAGAATTAAAATTCATGTGTCTATAGTGCATACGTTTGTTGCTTGCAGTAAGTCAAAATTTTCAGGTATCACCTAGGAAGTTTACTGTGAAAAGCAGTTCCTATTTGGACTGTATGATACCAATTGTGTTTCCCCTCAGATATGCTTCAAAATCGCAAAAGAAATTCAACATAGTTTAAAAAGAACCTATTTTGAGAACTAATGTACTAACTAACCGCGTCACAGGAAAATTTCTGTTACCGAAGTAACACGTGGCATGCCAGTACGTAAGATACTACCTTTGTACAATTACATAATACCATGAAGAGAAACAAAATCTTTGTCTCAAATCATTTAAGTACCCACTAAATTCTAACTTTAACATCCACTTTTCTTAAGTGATGAAAATCCAGCAGAGACCGGTACATACACCAACCTGAAGAAAAATCCAAGTTATTAATCGAAAGATGCTGATTTAGGTAGAGTATCGCATTTCCTGAAGCCTTCTGCTATGCACAAATACTCCAGACAATTCAGCTGTCCTGTCTGACAACCATTTTGCCTGAGGGAGATGTTATTAGACACAGTATTTTTTTTATTATTTATTTTTTTAGATTGTTTATGTTATAAAGAACAGTAGAGCCCGTTCAGACCCATTCACATGTCTCTACAAACAGCAAGTGGACGGAACAAATGAGAGCGTACAGCATATATTGTTAGCATTTGATGGATGTACACTGGCTTAAGTGAAATGGATTTGTGGTCTCGGGAAACTTCCAGCTGGCAAGAATCCAAGCTGTAAAAAGCCGTGACCACAACAAGCACTAAGTAGCATTCTCAGCAAGAGGCAAAAGGCTAAGGAGCCTGCAGTCCCTTCAGGCTGTGGCAGACATGTGCTTGCTGTGCAGCACAGTCTCAAGACAGCCTGCCCCTTACTGCTGAATACATGTTTTAATTAGTTAAACAAAACTATCAGCTTTCACGTCTTTGTTGCCAAACTTGATTTGCACTTTTGCCGTCAGTGCTGCAGGTACTTCCCATAAAGCCCATGCTGGAGCTTCAGGATAGCCAGCAAGGCAGTCCTGCCAGAGCTGGTTTCTAAAACATGTGAGGCCAGCGGCACATTGAAGTGTGGAACCTCCCAACGCGCTCAGTGTTCAGATACAGTGAACTCGTGAGAAAGGAAACGAAGATAAGAAAGAAGATCTAACCCCAAGTTCAGAATCGGAACTGGAACGGTCTAATACGTGTTATTAAGAAATCCCTACAACCCCAAGTTCCAGGAGCAGGAGGCCGATTCCACTACAAACAGAATGATCAAAAAAGGCAGAAAAAGGCAAATGAAATGACTGATCGCTGTGCATGAGATGACCTTATGCACCTGTAGCTGCTGTAGCTATTGTAGAAGCAACTTCAGAAATAGAGAAGAGAGAGATATTTTGATAAGTAAAAGGTTTGCAGTTTGATACAGAACAGGCGCTAATTCTAACAACCGCAGGCGCGGAGGGCACTGTAGCTACCTATCCGAACCGAAAGGGAGTTAGAATATGTTTATTTTTATTCTTCATGCAGATTTTTTTTAATATTAACAACATGCACAAGCCGGCTTTTCCAGGAAGGCTACACTACAGCCAGGGACAGCAAAGTAGTGGAAGAAGATATAAAAAGAAGCGACCCGACACCACAGTTAAAAGCTGCCAGTGAGAATATCTGAAACCCGAGGTACCCTCCTTGCTGTAAAGAGGGGCCGTGGGGGGAAGGAATGTTTTGGGCAATGAAGGTGTGGTGACTCTGCCCGCTTAGGAGCTAACTGACAAGGAATCAACATTTTCAAAGTATTCTTTAACTGCGAGCCCCTTGAACAAACGCAGGGTATTTTCTAGCCTGCACATTGCAGTGCACATTATTTTCTCACCCCAAAGCACAACAAGCTGCATTTGTTTTAAACTGTGACAAGTGTCATTGAAGCAGAGGCTCAGGAATAGATACATCAGCTTTTTCCGCCTTGCAAAGTCGACGGACCTCTACTTCAAATGGGTTCAATTTAGCTGTCAGAACATGATACGTATATTTTTAACATTATTTATTAAATTGTAACCCGATATTTTATCACCTCTACCAGCTGGTGAGTCTGTCACAGATTCATCCTGTATGTTGGACTGATAGGAGAGAGAAATGTTGGGATTTCTGAAATTGATTGTAACCTTGGCGGCCCGACTGCTGTTGCTGTATTAAAAGAGAGGAGACTCAGAGTGGCAAACAGGAAAGCAAGAAACCTAAAATTAAAATCTGTAAGATGTGAATGCTAATGAAAAAACGCACGATGTACATTTTGGAAAAAGATAGGCATTAACATTTCCATAAAGAGAACGCTATCTGTTGACATAAATCAAAGTATAATAGTCCTCTACGTGCCTGAACCCCATCTGTATCTGGATACCTCAGAGAGCAGGCTGAGAGCTGTTTCAATGCCATTTCCCAGTACCCTGTGTTTATACACCACAGCTTTTTCACTTGTAATTATTGAAAAACGTCCAAGTTCTTCGAGTTTATTACAAATTCATATTCCAATTTGAAAAATGTGGAAATGAGGTTCCTGTGCTTAGTCCCCATGTGATAAAAGTCCCCATGTACATTTTTAGGAAAGCATTTAGTCTGTTGCTCCAGGTGACTAAGCTTGGAGAATTTTGCCGTAGGTGACGCAGGGAATCTCAGCCTTCAGGCGCACAAGCCCCGGCTTCCAATACATTAATATTTATGGTCTATTTCAAATTTAGTTGGATTAAACCACTTAGAGGTAGTCCTGAACATTAGCCGCGATACTTGCTTATAGTCCAAAATTAGCTTGAAGAAATAGATCTACCATAAGGAATATTGCAGGAAGAGAGCTCCTTTATGATACTACTAAGAAAATTTTATAATCAAAAGATTCACCATATGTCATGATTGGGAGGTTTTTATATCTGCTTCCTTCTATCATACTGCATTCCCTCCAGAGCCCATTTTGGTTTTTACAGAAACATCATGCTTTGTGGAAAAGGTAGTGTAACAAAGAATTTATATAGATGATCAGTGTCTCAAGATAGCTTCAAAATATCTCTTCCATAAGATATTAACTTCAGTGGCAGTTTTTGTATTTGTGGGGTTTTTTTAATTTTAAGAAATAAACAAATAAATAAATAAACCCCAACCTACCACAAAAAAAAACCCCACCACCAAAAAACACCAGAAAATTTATTCCAGAAAACAATGTTACAGCTAAACAAATAAAGAACAAACAAGAAGCAGCTTTGAAATTATGTTTTATAATTGCAGACTCAAGGAACCAAAAAGAGTAACTAGATTTGAGAATACCCATGGTTCTTACTCCTGAGCACAGATCCTGCACACAAGCTGAGACATGTCTCACTCTGAACATGTCATAAGAGGTGCTGCAATACACGATCTACAGAACAGTCCCGGAGTTTGATGCACAGTCATTAGAATCACAGTTCCTAATATTCAACTATTTTTTTAAAATTTTTTTTTTTTAAGGTAGTTGTCTTTAATGTAGCTATCTTTAAAATTCCTATCTGAAATGAAAAGCAAAGCGTTCCTGTCCATTGCAGCAGAATACCCTCAGAAAAGGTCATGAGCAGAGCTCCACAGCTGGCCCTGAATCTCCAGTGGCATTTCTTAAGCTCCTTTTTTTTGCTGTGTATCACAATCAGCAGTACAGACGTCAATGGGTGTAATCATTGGCAATTTCTGTCACTGTTCCAGGACATATGTCTTTAAGTGGCTAGTTGCCAACATGACAGCACAGCTGAGGATCCTCTATTGCCACTTCTGCTATGGGACAATCAGCACTCCCCCTAGCCCGTCAGGTTGTGAGAGGGGGAAGCACGGATAGCGTGCAACGAGAACAAGGGAAGGACCGGGGCTGTCACCGCAACGCCACACTGCCGGCAGCCTCTCAAGTCATCTCTCAGACTCGGAGCTTGGGTTTTTCCTACCAGAGAGGACAGACATCGTCCTGGATAAAGTGATTTACCCACAGTCACCAGCAAGATCTGTGTGGAAAGAAGGTAACTACATTCAACTAATGTGAAACTGAGCATCCCCTAAGGTTTGGTTGTAAGTGCATGTGGAAATCGTAAATTAAAGGTGGGGAGTCTATTTACAGCTGTAGAATTCCAAGTCTTATTAGAGCAACTTCTTATAACATTTAGAAAAGTGATTGACGTTGCAATGACTTTTTACATTTTTACTCCCATTCCCAACCCAAAAGAAGCAAAAAAATATTTTCCAGGTATAAGATAATCACAAGAGGCAAAAAAGTACGACTAACATTTCAAAGTTAGTCTTCTAAATGAGTCCTCCTTAGCATTCGTATTTTGTTCCTGTGTAAGTAATTAAGGTTTCAGCTGCATACTTTTTTTTTCCTAGGTATGTCATTATAAATTCTGTACCTCATTAATAAGGGCTTTAGAAAGTCGAATTAATGAATATCAGAAGCTTGCACTGAAGAACCACTGAAACGATGCATGTACCAACACATCATATAAAACAGTTCTGGATGTTCTCAAGTATAGGATTCATAACCAAGGATATGGTAAAAACAGTAAACTTTACTGAAACTCTGTTTTAAACTCAGTGATTGACTGCAGGCATGTCACACATTCTTATTTACTGGTCTGCTCCCATCACAGTGTCCCAAAACAAAATCAGGGAATTATTGCAAGGATTAACCAAGCATACTGTGGTGGTGGATAGAACTGCTGCCATACAACCAGATACAGTACGGCCTCAAACCTCTCACCAGTCTACAGATAGCTACACAGAGAGAGAGAGAAGGCAAACTATGAAAATATTTAACAGAAAATGTTGGTGACTCATTTACATGGAAGCAGAGGGGGAATAGGGAGAGCTTGGGGGGGGGGGGGGGGGGGGGGAATACAGCCATAGAGTGATAAAAAGTATAAGGTGGGGGAAGAGAGAACACTAGACTATAAAATATCTCAGGTACATCGGAAGCGGAGGGAGGGGGCAGAGAAAAAACTTAATTCGATGTCTGAGTGTTAGTGAAATCATAAAAACTCAGAGAGCTGTATCATCTACAATAAGATGGTCCATCTTTTTTTTTATGGCTTTACTGACAGGTATAGCAGATTCAAATCTTTCTTTACAACAAACTGGCAAGAGTTTTACAGCCACGCTCGCCTTTCTTCCCTTTCTCCAGTTAGCGCTGCCATCGTCACGAAAAATGACTCCCTTGCCTAAGCAACATCTGTTCAACTCTGGAAGAAGAGAGGACAGTACCGCTCGCTTCTCCCTCCAGTCCTCCCACCAGCCTAACCACATAACCCAGGAGCCCAGGTAGATCCAACAGCCTCCTCCAGCATGGTACACTGGTGGGTCTCCCCTCTGCCAACAGCCCAAGCCCCATTACTTTTCCTTACTGCTTAACTGCGTATCTGACATTAATATGGGAGAGTTTTTCCTCTTTGCTTTTCTTGGATGTGAAAAGAACATAAAATAAACAAACACACATAACAGGCCAGTGATCTGTTATTTTATTTAGCACCTGTGCATCTATCCCTGCCCAAAGGTCAGAAATCTGTCGAGCATTATGAAGTAACAAGTGTCCGGAATCCCAACTCTTCCACACATTTGTAGAAGGCCGAAGTTTTTTCACTCCCTCTTTCAAAGAGCAGGGCAGTCAGTCATATGCTGAGCTAAACTAATCAAGTATCTGACTTCAATCTGTCCTCGAGGATTTCATGCTTTATTATGATGCTGATAAGAGAATTATTCTTCACTTCCAAGAAGGACTGGCCTGTATGTCGCATCAGGGCATGCTTTTAGCAGACCACAGTGAGAACAATCTGGACATGCAGAGCATGAGGTTTTAAAAATGTTTAGCAAGATGTTCATTACATTACATTCTACAAGTGGCACTTGAGTGTAGTTTAACCAACGAAGCAAAAGGTAGCATTTAATTTGTTACATCTAAGTTCTGACCGTAGTATGTCAGAAATCCGAGGAAGGAAACAGAAAGATTACTTTTTTCTGATCATACTTTTCATAAATCCATTCTGCTTTACCACTTCATATGGAAGAGTGAGTGGCATGTACTTTATTATGCCTGATATGTACAGTTATAAAACATCTGCTCCTGACAGAAACAACAACTGTTGATCTAAATTGAGGTAGTTAATACAGCTGGAAATGGTGGCAGGGAAAAGAAGAGAAAGAAGAGGGTAGTAGAACACATCCATCCAGATCCTATGGATATGATTCTATGATCAAGAAGATGAGAGATGTTTAAAATAACTGTTTCTGTAGATTTTTTTTTTTTGCAGGCAGGCATCCGATTCATACAGCAGAAAGATTCCCAGTAAACTTTACTGTCACTACACCAGTCATTCATTCAGTCTGCAACAATGTTTTAGACAAGCAAAACCACTGTCAATAAGTTCCAAGATGACAAAAGTAGCAGGGTTTTTTTTAAAAAAGAGATATCTAAGTCCAAATTGACAACTGTGCACACAAGATTTGAAAGATGGAGTATGTTTCAAAATGGGATCATTGACAAATTATTAGAATACTTCTACACACTTGCAATTGTTTCTCCATTTGTGAGGTGATATTATGCCCTTCCCGTTGGTGTAACCTAGGTAGTACATTGTTAGCATCAGTTTTTATTTACGTTAGAACGTAGTCTGTGGAGGGCACTACTTGCAATATTACCTTCACGTCTTCAGAGCCCAGCCTGATACGAAGAAAGGTCTAATTAAGCTCACCAGCACTTTGGTAACAACAGCAAGAATTGCAGAATAATGATGAAGGCATCAGAAAATGCTTGAGATACGGCTGAAACCTCAAAGCATAACCTCTCCTTACAGAAGAAATTTAAGCTAGCAGGCAGGTTGAATACATATTTTTCTCCAGGGAATAAAAAGTTTCTCCTTAGATACACACATAATAACACTTTGAAAAAGGAGATAAATACTGTGTCTTCAGGAAAGTCAATGGGGATTAGACCTCTGTGAGGCTCTGCTGCTTTTAGCACTTTAATTAGGAGGGCTATTTGTAGGTTAAAGATCAATTACGTCCACACAATTGAAACTTTTTACACAAGTAACAGACCTGTAGGTACAATAAAGAAAATGAAAGGAAGATGCTCAGTTAATACAATGAACGTGGGGATGCCAGCTTGCTTAAGAGAGCAACAGTAATGGAAAGCTAAGAGCTCAACCAAAGTGACTAACTTGAAAATACACAGGAGAGAAGTGACACAAGAGGCCAGAGATAGGTACAGTTCCCCTGTCAACCAGAACACGACCCTACAAGGTGTAAAACTATTGCCGAGTGCAAGCTGGGCTCTGCTGGCAAAGCTGCTGCTGACTTCAGTGAAGGATTCTTCAGGTAGGAACACAACTAGCAATTTAAAAAAATGTTTTAATGCCTCTGCACTAGGCAGAAGCCACATCATGAGCAGTGCAGGTCTATGGTGCTGTGACTAGCACATGTCAAAATGTTAACCATTTACTAGCACAACAGGTCAAGGCATTCGCAGCTGTATCTTTTATAGGATGCATCTTTGTTATCAGAGAAATCCAATATCCCCGATATGATTTTAACTGCTGTGTAAAATAAAAGCAATATTCCTACCTTACAAGACATCTCTTAAATAAACTATTATCCTGTTACAAATGGCACACTTAAGAGGAAAGCTTTCACTGAAGGAAACATCAAGTGCTTCCCCCAGACACCTGAAATAGCACATGATTCCCTTTAGGTAAGCTTATGGCATAAAAAGGTTGGCTGACCTGCCTCATGAACCAGGCTGTTTATACTGTGTAACCATCTCTGACCGTTTGGGGTCAATAACACAAGAACATGGAAATAAGCCTTGCCAATTTCATTTTTTTACAAATTGAAGTGGCAGACTCTTCACACTTGCTCTTCACTCTCCCATACCTATCTTGACTGCTGTGATGCTAAAAAGAGTACACTGCAGTAAAAACAAACGAGTCAATCGGTTACAGATGGCAGGCGATAGATGCATCTACAGCCATGCCAATCAGCTGAGGATATGTTATGTTCACACCATTGCTGGAGAGGGCTCTACAGATTGTTAATTACCTTCCTTACTGTAATAACAGCAGGAAAGGACAAGAACAACCTGCTAACAGCATTCATTAAAATTAAAAGCTTGGTAAATTTGTTTTGAAGTGTATATAGTATTAACAAAAATCAATATGCAATTATTCAGCTCTAAAACAGACTATAGCACTGTTGTGACATTTGATTGCAGCGCTTCCCTTCAGCAAAGATTTTATAGCGGTGCAATTAAAGCCAGTTATCCAGCCACAAAATTTCTCTTGTTATTCAAATGTTATGTCACTAGAGGTTGTTGTTGGGATGCTACTTCACCTAGCAATTATAACTATGTAAGAAAATAAGCAATGCAGTAGAATGAAATCAATCACTAGAGGATGGTTTATATTTTTCTATTGGTACAAAAGCATATAGGCAAGAAAAAAAAAACCAAACAACAACCCAAAGAGATGCTAAACAAAATAACTCAGATAAAGAAAACATAAAGGCCATTACACAATGATGTAGACTGTGTATCTGGCTTAAAATTGGTAGGAGACTTATTCAATTATCAAATTGTTCAAAGTGAAGCTAAGAATAGCTGTAGAAAGATAATTACATTCTCATGGTTTAGTGCTGCCATTTGATTATTTGAAATGTCCTTTAGACTTTGAAAACTGATGCAATAGAAGAACAAAACCACTTATCTCATGTTCACGTCAAAAGCGCTTTTCAAATATTCCATGCTGTATAGTTTAGAATTTATGTAACAGTTAAAGGTCTTATCGAGCTGGAAAATAGAGAGACTTTTTTTTTTTTTTGCAATTTGTTCTTCAGTTATTTTCCAGTCAAGCAATATAATCCTACTTTAAAACTTAAGTCAGTAAAACACAGTTGACTGTTCACAAGTTTCCAGCAGCACAAATTGACAGTAAAAGTTGATAAAATATGTGGACCTCCAAAAGAAAACTGGTTTGACAATTTTTTAAATGTAAATTATATAACTTCATACAGGAAAACATTACAGTAATAAGTGCTTTTTGTGTCACAACCACACTGTTATACATTTACATGTGTTTGTGTACTAGAAAGAATGGTGTTACTGGGTTTAAGTGAAGCAATAAATAGCATACACAAAAGAAATCTGCATCTTAGAACAATTATACCCGAAAAGAAAAAGATTTACTACTTCATTTTTCCTTTACTTAATTGCAAGTAACCACTAAACTTATACTGTGTATCACTCATGTAGTTAGCATCATACAATAAAATGATTAATATATTACAAAGAGTTTTACATTTTGCCCTTTCCATATAATTTTGATAAGCTAACACAGAAAAAATTATAACATCTCGAAGCAGTGTAAGCTCTATCTCTGTTGAAACGTTTTTTTCCAAAAGCAGATGCATCAGTTCTGACAGAGCTTTGAACATGAAGATGTCTGGGGTGCAAGATGAACACTCCCCAGTTACTCCTGGATAGAAAGACTCAAATGGAAAACTTGACCTTTGAGACTAGTAGTAGGTATTTCAACAATTCCATTTCACAAAAATACGGAAATGGTTTTCTTTCATTTTCACACAGAATGCTTGTGAGAAATGGCTTATGTTCTCTAAACATCAACAAGGCATCATTTCAACAGGGACTTTTTATTATTCGTTATTGTGAACCTTACATAATAACTATCAAATAGTAGGATGACATTAAAAAAAAGAAAGAAAACCAGCACTAAAGTTATTCTATACAGTTATATTATCAAACTCAAGTTAAGTACTGACTGTTCTCCAAATTATAGTGTACATAGTCCTGTAACTACAAGGCACGTCTTCTCTCCTCAGCTACCCAGGTAATTAAAAAGTCGTACAAAGGTAAGTAAAACATAAATTTTTAGCTATTATTCTCATATAAGGAACGGACCATTCTCACTTACAGTGTCATCTAATCACATCAGCTTCCCAGAGACTAAAATGAAGGTTGTTGGAACATGTAATTCATTAGACATGTGGGACCCTGGCACTAGAAAAATATCATTTAAAGTATTCTGCACCTTTCACTACCTACCTACTCAATTCTTCAGTCATTTCAAGCTTACCCTGTATGTTAAGCTGATTTGCAATACATTTTTCTGGGTTTTTTCAGCCTATTCACCACCCAGTGAGATAGGTGTGATCACTGGGCTGCTGCAGTTCTCTAGACCCAGGGAGCAGCTGGCAGATAACCTTCACGGGATTTCCTTTATTGCAACAAAACAAGACAAAGGCCACCAACCCTCAATCAAAGCACAGTAAAAATCTGGCTGTGAAGACTACAGCCCACTTGTAGGAGCAAGCCCAGGCAGGCAGGCAGTCTTTCATGTCAGAAAAATAAAAACCTATTTCCAATGTCATCAGTAAGAAGTTTTCAGACAGTAAGGGTCTATTAAATAACACAGAGCTCAGCTGTGAAGCTTTCACAAAATAGCTACTCAAGAAAGATGAATGTGCCTTCACTATTTTTTTAGGCCGGTCACATTTTAGGGGGCTTGTTACCCTATTTTGGAATCAGTTTTCACTTGTTAGGTACATCCTTACAGATGTATAAGGTGGGTATAAAGTTGTGAAAGAAGGTATTTTATTGAAAATGCATATTTCTGGATCTGAGGCACGGATCTCCTGCTATCCACAATATGCACAAATGCATGCTATATATTTGCATATAAACACACAATTGTCTATTTTAAATATTACATGTATGCACGTGTATGTCTTCTGAGGATAAAAATCTCACTTGATCCCTAACTAAAACAATTTATCATGACAAGATTTGAGAACAGATTGTGGGACATGAGGAAACAGCACTAGCAATCAGTTATTGAAATAAATACCCCAATGAAAATGATAGTATCTGATAAAGCACTGTCCCCATGCTGCCGTTTAATGAATTCGTTTGAAACAAACACACAGCATTTCAGACCATCACAGCAAAAGGCTAAGGGGACACATTGATCAGGAACCCAACTACAGCTCTGCTGCTATTGCCTACATGTCATTCTGCGAGTTAGCTGAGACTCACTAACAAGGTTTTCTACCTATATGAAACAATTAAATACGATACTATTAGCAGCATCAATTAAGGTAGATAAAGTAATAGTCTAATTGAATGCTTGAGGAGGCTAATGGTTTTGCTTTCACGTTATAATGGATGGCACACTGTATTCATGCGCTATAAAGCCAGACATGGAATCAATAGTTTCTTCTGCTTAGAAAGCCTCATTGCCTAGAGAATAATAGATATCTAATTTAAGATTCATTGCTCAGGTTTTCTTCTCATAATCAAGAAATAACATATTATGGAGGGGGGGAGGTACTTTTTTTAAGAGGCATAATTTCCCCATCATTGTGTTTTAAGAAAGTTTTAAGTAACTTCCTCGGCTTTAATTCCATGGAATCAAAAGGGCCATTTGTCTTTGGACACATTCAGATCCTCATTTGATAAAGGAGAATCTCCTGATCAGCTCAGCTGCAGGAACACGTCTATATTTGGAGCCTTGTACTCTAAGAGAGGGAGCTATTCAGGGACTGCAGAATGCGCTACACTAGCGGAGTTTGTATATTCACAATTAAACAAACTGTGAGGAAAAAAAAAAAATCATTTGGATCATCTCACCGGTTTGTTTTTGTTCAAGTCAAGCTCATAGCAGTGGAAAAAGTAATTTTCAATTTTGTAGTGTCAGTAACTAGGATGGTGCTGCATATTGAAGATTCCATCGTGTCACAGCACCCACAGAGGAAAACACCAGGCTTCTCAGCATTTCCCACAGACTCAAGGGAAGTACTTCCATGGAACAAGAGAAGTATATCCCCAGAGACTGCCGCAGTTTTGCATGAAACAGGCTTCAGGGGCTTTTTGAGGAAGACTAAGGTGAACAAATTTTGTAGCACCACAAACACTTTTTATGTCTCTATTATTAATTGTTACTGTAAAATACTTTGTCCTTTCAACCATTTGTTTCTTAATCTTTCCAAATACACACTGAACCGGTATCTTTTTCAGATAAACGCACCTAGAAAAATCTGCATCATCCTGCACATGACCTAAAAACATGAAAGCCATTAAAAAAGCAAACCAACATAAATACCAGAATACTCAAAATGAAAGAAGAAACTACAGGAAGAGAATATATGACTAGCATAAAAATAAAACAGCTGCGTGGGGAAAGGGCAAGAATAATCTTTGAAAGGAAATGGAATCAAGTCTGGGATTTGAATGTAAACAAGCCTCCGGTGCTGATCACAGGGAGATCTGAAGTTAGGTACTGACATGGCAGCAGGATTCACCCAACCCCGAGCAAAGCTTGAGGGGCACAGCTGGGATTTCAAAACATGCAGGCAGAGTACTAACTTTATTAAACACACAGAGCTCAACAATGAGTTTAAGCAACAGAATTCATCTCTAAATGAACCATTACAGTTGACAGAAGTCAAGATGGGAAAACAGGTTGACAAGAAAAAATCTGCGTGAGAAACATAAATAAAAAAACTCCAGGGTATGGTTGGTGTAGGACTTGACTAATTTTTTTTAAAACTAAATACTGACATTAGCTAAATTTAACTGAAAACACACCTGTATTAACAGAGAGAGTAACCACAGGGTAAATGGTTGTAGGTCTCAAAATCCTAAGCAAATAATAGAAAAATAGTATTTGCATTTAGCACTGAAATTACAGAGCAGCACTAACAAAGAGCAGCTTTTAAAAACTGCTGATCCTGCATTTACCAGAAAAATCAGAGCAAACATGCTCACAATAGCAAAAGTATGAAATTTGTTAAAGACAAAATAAAAAACCCCACCAAAGACAAATACCATGTGCTTTAAGATACCATCCATTCCTCAGAGTGACAGTATTGTGGGTCTCTAATGTAAGCTGCTTATTACAAATACTTGTGGCAGCCCGAGGGGACCATTCACACTCCAGTGAGGTGTAAGAACCTAGAGGAGCAGAAAACAGTTTCTCCTGTTTCCAGGTGTGAGGCTCGAAGTTCTGCTAAGGAAGGCCCTCAGAGAAGTGTTGTGTAGTCACAGCCAGAGAAAACAGTCTCAGAGCAAGGAGAGATGTAATATTTCCAAAGCAATCGCTGATAACGTGAGGGAGTCCGAGCTGTTTCAGCGACTGAATGCTGTCAGAGAGCTCCGGTAGTGGCTGTAAATATCCTAAATTGTGCTATATAAAGTCATTTATCCACTGCTATTATTGCAAACTTTGACTGGAAAACTGTGCATTTGAGACTAACATTATACAATTCAGAGACAGTTGGAACAAGTGTTGAATGAAGCAGATCTCTCAAGTACCTGGTCCCAAAGTGAATCCTAAAGACTCTTCAACCATACATCTTTTCCAGGTATGTAATGCAATATATATTTCAAGTATATATTATAAAAGCAGCCCCCTCAAATGCCTCCCTTTTCTACCCTGAGCTGAGAAGTCTGCTTTTCTGTCTTTTCAGTGGTTCTCCCGAGGAATTCCCATGCCCATTCCACCACCGCCTCGCTCTGAAAAGGCTCCACCTCACTACTATAGGAAACCAACAGATTCAGTGAGCAGCTTCTATTTTAGGAAATGCAAGTAACTAACTTCTAACAGAATAAGAAATAAACTAATCCAGAAACTTAAGTGTTAAGATTTTTCCGTATATAAAAATCCTGCTTTTATTTTATAACCTAGAGATTCTGTTTCTGAGGCAAAGAGCAGTTACAAAGTTTTTAAGTGTCAATACAGAGCAGCTTGGCAACAGTGCTTCAAGTATAAATGTGTGTTTATATACATTGTTAATACAAACAAGTAGCAATCCTAGAAAAATGCATACTGCTTGTCATTTTTGGGGATATATAAATGTATAATACATATTTCTTAGTACGATTGACTGGCATCGAATGGCTATCCTCTCCAGCCAGTAACAGGGTATAAATTGCAACACTACTGCAAGAAATATCCTGGTTAGTCACTGCATTTGTTCAGCTTTCCCTTCTCTTAGGTGTGTCAAGACACATGTGCTATTAAACCCACTATAAATCAAAGGTGAAAGATGATTCCCCCGCCTCCCCTACAGCCCCGTTGTTCTTTGCACCCGTTACAACAGTATCCAGGAAAACCCTTCCATCCATCTGAAAGTGGACACTGGCATTTCTCCTCTTTAAGGAGGTTGCAGTTCACCTCTCACTCTCCACAGGCACAGGATGACAGGGAAGCTGGGCTTCCTCACACCAGGAGAGCTCTCTGCCTGCACAAGAGAGACTGGGACTTGGACCTCATACTGCTGTTGCAAGAGAGCAATAAATATCCAAGCAGCTATGAAATTACCTGGAAAAAGAAAAGCCTCAGTAACCTCCTGGCAACAACCTCCCAACCAGTAGGAACACTGTTTCTAAAGCACTTCAAAACCAGATCTGTAACAGCAGGTTTATGGAGAAAGAGCACATACATCCAGGGTCAACCCACCATTCTACTTTTGTCCTACCGTACATAATATCATTCAGCTTTTGATAGCTTCAGTTATTTTAAGAGAATTCAATTAATAAGGCAGGTAAATAGGCAAAGTATTTTCCAGCCCTGTAAAGCATAGCTTTTTTGGGAAACCTGTATTTCAATATTTTGGAGCAATTTATTTGCACTGGCTCAATACAATTGACTGAAATGTTGGTGAGACTTTTTTAACCGCCCAGCCCCCAGCACAATTTTGTAGGAAAATGCTCTGTCTTCCCACATTCCTGTGCAATGGTAACCCAGTACACCCTATATAATTATCTGAGGTCTTTCAACAACATGACCTCCTGTTCATTTCTTTCCATGTAAAACTCTGAAAAGATTCTATATAATTGCGCTCATTTTCTGAAGGTCTGTTTTCTGAAGGTTCTGTTTTCTGAAGGTTCTGTTTTCTGACGATTTCTGCAAGTGACTCGTACATCTTTTTGGTTTTGATCCCAAGGGAAATCGGGTAATACAGTTACACACAGCTCTCACTCAGGTATAAACCTCAAGGTCAAAATCGTCCAGATTTACTGCATGTCACCTTTCTACTACTGTTTTCCCCCATCTGTTGTGAAAGATGGGGGATTCTTTTTTTACTCGTTAAACTGTATTATTCATTTGTTCTGGCTATTTTCATTAATGACATATTGGTTTGAAGCGTGAAATCCAGATTTTGCCTTATTTAAAGCTTCTGGTCAGAAGATCGTCCTCCTCTTTTTCCTAGGCTGACTTCTCTGTGTAAGCAGTAGTTGCCACAAGTCTAGTGATTTCTTCCTTAATCTTCAAGTGGGCAGAAAATAACAGAAGACAGCTCTTCCACTCTAGTATACTTGCACATGTTATTTTGCTTTCATGTTAGAGAAAATACTGGGGGCTTAGGAGTAAACTGCAGCTCAAGTAACATATACTTCTGTGAAAGCTCTTGGAAATTAAAGCCCTCAAGTATGTACTCCGAAAGATGGAGGTACATCCCCAGCTATTTCAGAGAAAAAGAGAGAAAAAAGGAGAGCTAGCTAAAAGAATCGGCTAATACAGAAAGCTATGGAGGATCAGTGAAAACAAGGTATTAGGGAAGAAACTATGAAAGATCAGACAGAGGAGCTATTAGGCAGTGAGGCCTCCTGAACTAACCCTTCATATATTTACTCTACCAACAATCCTCACTACAGCTGAATTGCAGTTAGTTGCCTGTTGGTGATATACACGATTTACAATATATCGTAAGTATACAAAATTAGGTTGTAAAAATACATGGGATAAGTCTGTACTGGTTTTGCCTTCCCATCCATCAATTCAGCCTAACAGAATAGCTCTGATCTGCTACTGGAATACACCAGAAAGCCTTGGTTATAGCTTACAACAGACGTATAGTTCAACCCCATCTTTCCCGAGGGTTTATTGTTTTGGTTTTCAGGGCTTTTTTTGCCTCCACCCGAATCTAAAATTCAGTGCAGTTTGAAGATTTCTAATTTCTCGAGGATATAAAAAAAAATTTGTAACCATGCTGCAAGAACACTACCAAGATAGGTAAGAGTTTTAGCTAGGGTGAAGACTTGAAGGGAGAGTACCCATGACAAAATTTGCAGGAGATGGACACTGGAAAGGAGCACCCCAGAGAGGTCAGTCTAGTCTTTGTTATGAGCCTCCATCACAGGCAAATATCTGATCTGACTGACAGCAACAGAAAAAGAAGCCAATGGTTTATGTTGTGGGAGGTTGAGGAAAATAATAGATTTATTCTGAAGCCTTGTGAAACTTCATGTGGCATAATTCTGAAATTTATTTGCATCTCAAACCTGAAATTCCAGCTGCAGTGACTTCTACCCATGAAATCTCTATTCTACACACAGAAACTTCAGCAGCTGGAGAAGGCACATCTGAGAGACCCACAGCACAACAGCTCCCATGTATCACTCTCCTGCTTTCCAAACAGGCACTTTTGTGCTCCTGCTGTGCCCTGCAAGCACTATATTCAAGCTTCACGGCAGATTTCTTCAGGACTACATCATTCCTTAGAATTCATTCTTTGCTGTGATGGTGCCCGCCAAATCCCCAAAATAGTTCAGTGGCATGCCGAGCTCATTCCTGCCCTGCTAATCAATAGCATTTTATTCCTTGCCCCTCCTTTCCCGTTTCATACATACTCTGTAGCACCTTCAGTGTAGAAACAATTTTTTGTTCTCAGTATAGAACCCCACCTGCTAACAAGAAAAGTACAGACTTTTTCCCTGATATTGAGTAATGTTTGATTACCTCTGTTACAAAGTAACTACAGTAAGCACTGTGAAAACATACTCACATAAAAAGTGAAGGTTCTATAATAAAGAGAAGATAAAAACCCTAGAGTTTGCAACCGTATGAATCTTACGGTTTAGAGCACTAAATTGTTTATTATTGGAAAAGAGTTGGCACTTGAACACTTTGACTAGCCACTAAAAGGCACCACCAGAATTCGGCATGAAGCCTAAGTAACTCTCTGCCAAAAGAGGACAGTAAGAAATGTTTTAAGGCTCACGGATGTGACCGAGAATTACACATGGTACCAGAAAGACCCAGCAGGGGAAGACAAGGCCTGAGTTCAGCCAAGCCAGCACAAGCAACAGCACATCCATGCAATCCCCGTTTCTAGTGTAAACTAGGCCTAGATCATACCTACTGGAAAAGCAAGCACCAAAGGCCTGTAAGCGTAAAGGGAACATTCAAAGCAAGGCGCTTGATGTGAAGGAGCAGCCGCTACTTCAGAAGGAAACTAAGAACTATAAAAACCCCAAAACCAAAACATTGTGCATCTTTGCCCTTGTGACACCAAAGCTGCTTGTGACGATCGTCACGGTGACAGTCACCGCTCTGCAAAACCACCTCCCAAGCGCTCAGCAATGTGACATCATCTCAAAACTCCCAGGAGAACGGACAAGAGAGCAAGGAGTGACGAAACCAGAGGGCACTGATTTAGAGCCCTGCCAAGATCAAAACTAAACTAATCATCTTGCTGCTGCCTGACAACAGTGATGTTGAAGTCTCAGGGAAATACTCAGACCCAGCCGCTATGTACTACCAGCCTGATCACTTACTGCCCACACCCCGTGCCAGATATCGCAGAAATTACTTGGGCATTGTTATACTGTATGCTGCTCATGCATGTTTAACATGTGGAGATGTTAACGTTCGGTTGTCACTTGGCCTTGGGAGGAAGTTGCAGGGAACTGCCTCTTCAGGAATCTTTCCAGTGAACAGCAGCATTGCACCGTGTAGGAATTCACGTCACGTCATGCTGAGCATTTAAACCCAGGACAAAAAGCCATCCTAGTTCAGAGGAAGAAGAAAGCTGTGGGCCAAGGCTGAACAGAAGAAAACTGACTTTCTGGCTTACAGAAATAAAGAAACCTGAGGTAGCAGTTCTCATCAGCCTTAAGAAGGTCAGCAGTAAAGTTGGAACTCCTATCCAAACACACCCCTAACCCCGACAAGTTAAAGAAGTGACAGCACAGGCATGGAGACATGTACTTACTATCACTCAGAACAGCACCTTAAGATGCTAGCAAGCAAACGAGAACGTTGGTGCACATGTTTTCATGGACAGCTTGAAAATTTGGAGAAATTCAGCAGCCCAGAATCCATATACCCTTGGCAAAACCCCCCAATGTTCTGCAGTGTTACTAGTTTTAAGCAAAGAAATAAAACATTAAGTCAGCACAATGTAAGAGCTGACCCACAGAAACTTGTTAAACCATGTTTAATTAAAATTATGATATGCAACAGGTTAAGAATTGAAATTTCAGTTTCAGTTACTTGTTAAGATTTTTTTTTCCTTTACTATGCTGATAGAAAAATAGTCAGTTGTAAATTAAATACGTATTTTCTTGTGTGGAAATAAGAAAACAGGTCATTAAAATATATTTTAACTTATTGTCTTTTTATTGATTACAATATTAGTAATATCCTTCCTCTGCAATATTTATCACAATATTCTTATTAGTTCAATATTCTATGTCTCCAAACTACCTCCTATTGCCTCCCTCACTAATCTCAGTTCTAGAGTATTATCTCTGTTTCAAAGAGCATGCTTTGGATTTTCAGAGGAGGGAAAAAAAAAAAATTTCAGTAGCCAGTTATCAGAAATAGGAGTGAAAGACTGAAAGTACCAGGGAAAGAACAGTGACAGAGAAAAACTCCTTGCAGTATCATTTTTAAATATCCATATAATTGAAAAGGAAAACCAATCGAGATAAAACAGCGGAAAGAAGAAATCAGAGAACAGAGGGCTAAGAGGTATTAGGAAAAAAGCAAACAAACAAGAAAGAAAGAAAACTGAAAACTTTTATTCCTTTCTTTTCCTCCTATTCAACACTAATTCCAGTTGCCTGTGGAAGTCACCGTAGGACTACTCCAGCAAACAGCTACTTCATCTTCTGGGTTATTACACCCAGTAACTACTGACCCCCGGGTCACAAATTAAAAATCAACCAGATCTACAACTCCATTTAAATTATAATACACCTCTCATTTCATGGAGAAATCTCATCGTGAAGATCATAATTGCAAATTGCCCACCATACATATTAGGCAGAAGTTAGATTTATTTTAAATTAAAAAGTAGCATTTCTTATACCCCACCAGCATACTACAACAGTGATTAAAACATTTTTGAAAGCTCTAGCTGTAGTTTGCCTTCAACTTTTCTGTTGTAGAAAAACAAGTTACTTATAGAATGTATCAAGAATGTTAATTCAAACAAGATAATGATACGAGGTTTTTTTGGCTTGTCTTTTCTCAGATAAATTTATCCTTGCTACCATAGAATATCAGGAAAAAAAAAATAAATTAAGAGCCTACTGCTAAAAATGGATTTGAAAAAAGGATTCTGATCAGGTTAGGGGTTAGTAAAGTTTATGCTGCAGGGAAAGTAACATATGCATCCAAATAGGATATTTTCTGTTAAAAAATAAATATATATATATTTAATAATGGCACTGACAAAACATAAACTGTTTGATAATTCAAAATAGTTGCAGGACAGGTAGAATGTTTCCAAAGTATCTTACTCCTTTAAAGTACTACTCAAACTCTTTTTTTTACCTTTCCCATGTATGCCACACAACACAGGCAACAGTAGCTATGTGTAAAGCTGCAAAGCTGGGACCGTTTTCCCGCTGAGATGTGGCTATTTGTCATCTCCTCACACACCCCAGATTCCAGTGAAAAGAAAACCACAACACCCAGTGGGTAACCAGAGCTCTGGGACTCCGGCAGAGAAAACAAGTGAGCAACTGCCTCCCAGGTTAAGCAGAAATGCTGTGGTTCAACGTTTTAATTGTGGTACTGAAACACTCCAGTCAGTCACCTAGATTCCCACCCAAGGGGGATCATTTACATCAAACAGATTTACATACTGGACATGTGTTATATTTCTGCTTTTTGTGAACTTTGCCAGGAGGATATTCATTCTTGAAAGGATTCATTCCGTAAAGATTCGTACGATTATTTCTCTTAAGTTTGTTTCACAGAACTTAAGCATCTCTGTATATTTAAGAGTGCTCAAGGGCCTGAACATCATTGCCCGCAAGACTCGGCAATACTAGAGAACAGATTATTTCGAAGAAGAGAATATTTCAGTTGGAAAGGACCTATAACAGTCACCTAGTCCAACTGTATAATATCACCCATCACTTTTACCCTACAGGAACTAAAAATGTTTGACCGACTTTATGTAGTATTGCTTAAACCATAGAAAGAGAGTTCACAATAGCTAAATTAAGGCGAGAATTGAAGACTAGGGATAAAAACTTGAGAGCATTGTCTTTGTTCAGAAGGACCTAAAACATTTGTTAAAGGACACAAAATCTAACTGTGAAAGAGCACTTCAAAAAACAAAAGCAGATAAATAAGCAGTAAAATTAAGAGAGGAAACTGAAGCAATATAATCTAGAGCCAGTCTCAAAGCAGTAGAAGCAACTCAGTGCTTATCAACTTCTGGGGATTATACGTTCAATTTTTAGCAATCCAGTGAGACCTTTTGGTGAACAATGCACAGCAACATAGTACATTTAAAAACATTTAAATCTTCCGGATTTTTTTTCCATCTGTATTTTATCAAAACAGAAAACTCCATACAGCAGTTCTACCCCTCAGAGCACGCAGAGGGTGTTCAGTTTGTCTAATGCCATGTAACAACAATTTCTATCTAAATCAGTGATAGAAGTGTCAAGGAAGCATCACATCCTTGTCTAAATTCTCAAGATATAAAATTGGGGTAAAGTACAAACTAATCCAGCATTCTATGTAAATGATAAATACTGAAACATCAGCCATGCATTTTAAGAGCAGTTCAGCTATCTGGAAAACCTCTGTTCTTAAACTACCGAAGTCATTTAGAACAAATGCTAATGGAGAATGTACCATCATGAACTGTTAGCTCAATCCCTTCTGGACAAAGAATTTTGTGTGAATTGCCCCTGTATTGTCTTGGACAAGTGTACAGAATAAGTTTTAGAGCAAGACTTTCTGATTATGGCATACTAGTACATTTTGCACTTGGAGCAGTCGGCATTTAAATTAAAAGGATAACAACTGACAGATTAGTTTCGAAAGCTAGCTGTTGACCTCCAAGGTTATGTTTTCCTATGGATGTCAAAACAGCACAAATACTCTTCACTCAGCAAGTTACTAAAGATTCTCAAGGATGTATTTTCAAGACCTCAAACCATCTTGATAACCACAGTGTTGATTATGGTGAACTCTGTTTTCTTATTTCATTTCCTGTAAGCCGGAAACCATTGCACAAGCCTTGCCTGTAAACCTGAACTTGTTTGGGTTTAAACTTTGAGGACCTGTGAATATGCTAGGCAAAGCATGTAGCCAATCTGATGTTCTGTTCAAGTCTATTTCCAAATACACAGAATGACAGAAATGTATCTCATTTCTCCACAAAAGCACTAGGAAACCACACATTCTCATCATAACAAGTCACAGCATACCACACATACAGAAACTGCCAGAAGTCACATCAATAATGTTCGCTGCTAGTATTCAGCAGGGTTTAAATTAAAAAAGCAAGTAAACCAAATCACAACATTTAGGTCCGTTTTATTCCTAAGAACACTCATAACACTTCATCTGAGATGGAAGCACCCTTTTCCCCTCTTATTTTCCTGCAGTTTTATCACTGAATGACAACAGGATTAGAGAAGACATTGATGTCTGCAAAAGTACCAAGCAGACAAGTACTCAAACTCTAGAGCTGAAGGAACAATGATGCATAATTCTTACTGTGTTTAGGGTTGGGTTTTGGTCTTATTTTGGAGGGGGACATGCTGGGGGGGGTGGGGCACTTTTTGGTTGTTTTGGGTTTTTAAAATCCACCCAATGCTTTGGAGTTCTGCAGATTTCTGTTATTTACGTGAGTATTCACTAAGCAATGCAAAGTTCACACTAAAAACAAATAAGGCAGCTTAGACATTTTGCTGTTTCTAACCTAATCTAATGAGAAAAGTGGAACTTGAACAGTATTCATGATAAAATGTCTTGCCAGAAACATCCACGCCATCAAATTCAGTTTTATTTTCTCTGGAGAAGCCACAGTGAGCTGTTTCATTATTTTGAAATTGTTTTGTCAGCACACTGTTTAAAAGAGCAACAGGGTTGTGCTGTACAAAAATATGGATGTTGCTTACTGTAACTTATTAAAAAAGAGAAAACAAATAGCCTACTGATCTTTTCAGAGTGTTCAGTACTATAAACGACAAAACTCAGGAAAGCTCCATATTAAAGACTTTGAGAAGGTACAAGGCAAAGTACAAGACATTCAGTTGGATCAAATTACAATGAAGAGCCTTTAAAGCTACTTTTTACAATGTCATTCAATGAAAATCTAATGAAAGCAATTTTATCTTTCCACGATTATTAGATCATTACACATAATAAATGTAATGGTGTTTAACCTTACTGTAAATTAAATGTAGTCTTTCAATGGCCAAAGCCAGCTTTTGCCTTCGAGCTCCTCTTTAAACTGCAATGTACTTTCTGACTGACCACTGGTTAAGCTCTGATTTTTATCTATGAATAATCGAGAGGAAAAAATGCTCTCTTCAAAATCAAAAAATTAATGAGTTTTTACAGAAACACTGTATTTGATCCTATAAATGTCATTATTGAAACTGAGCTTTGAAATCAACACACATTGACAAGATCAACATATCTTTTTTGTGAGCTAAACAGTGATTCTCCAATACATCACTCTCAGATTCACTCGGTGTAACATAGTGGAGAAACTGGGCCACCATTTCTTGAAATGATTGACAAGATTTAACCCTGCCCTATGCAAACTGAATCTTTGAGCTGGAAAAAAAAAAAGTGAATAATTTAGTGCATTCTGTAATATATACACTCGAACGCAACTCCCTGGCCAACAAAAGAGAACTGGTTCCCGAAGGGCCAGGATTTCCCCCACTTCCCTGCTGGCCTGTGCAGAAGCACATATATTTTTCCAGTTCCCTGCACCTACCTTGACCCTCTTCAAATCCGACTGAAAATGCCACTTAAAGTACAAGCAGGCCAGGTCCTTAGAGCATTCAATGTTCATTCACTGCTTGAATTTAAAACTAGCCTTCTCATTTGCAAATTTTTAATTAAATTAGCACTTTTTTCCTTTGGATGCAGAACTGTTAATGAAATAGCTTTGTTAAATCTCCCTCTGTAAAGTCAACAATTCATGAATACAAAATAAAAACCAAAACAAGAACATAGTTATTTCTGACATTGACATTTCTAAGTATACAAGCATTTTTCTCCCTCCAGATTCAGAACTCCTTTGCTTTGATGCATGGTCTAGAATGCTCTCCTCAAAGTCTTCCTAGTGTGGGGTGGATTTTTTTCTTTGGCTTTGTGTGTGTGTGTGTTGGTTTTTGTTTGGTTTTTTTTTCCTTCAACTTGTATGTCTGTATCAGAACTTCAACAGCATGGAAGTTACGCTACATAACAAAACACCTCTTCAAGAATCCAAGCAAGCTGGCCACTGTCCAGCACTACAACACTTGCTGACTCCAAGCCTGAACAGAACTTCAGCTCCTGCAGTGAAATACAGCCTTTCCCTGAGAACATCTGCAGGGCCAGCATGCTTGGGGCAGGTCACCTCTGAGATGTGCCAACACTGAGGAACTCGATGGAACAACCTCCAGGTTGAAACAGTTTATACAGGAACTTTACATAAACCCTTCTGTATAGTTCTAATATTCATAAATTCCACTTCCATTACAGATCTCACTTTGTGCTTTCTCTCCCCAAAGAACTGTCACCTGAAGTGACACAAGGGGGTCTAAAATGCACTTACATAGGACTTGGAGCTCTTTGAACTCCTTGTCCTTAAATGGTTTAATAGAAGCAAGCCTTAGAGCAGACACAGATTGTGTAAGGCAAATAAGGTCTGAAAGCAGCTTGCAAATGATATAACAGAAATCCAACAGGAAATTATGTATTTCAACTATTCCATAGAGTTGTTAAAATAATTTCCAGTGGGTCATCTGCAGAAATTACTATTATATTAGTAGCACTATTGTAGCAGAGTATGCTGACTGGAACTAATTACTAAAAAAACTACACAAAACAAAACTCAGATTGCTTTTACTGTCTCATTTTAAAGGTTTCCTTTCTCCCATTTCAAATTCCCTTCTTGCATTTATCTTTAATTCTATTGAATGCATTGGTATGAATTATTCAATTGCAGGGGGAATAAACAATTTTGGAAAACATTACATTACTTCATCCTTTCCTCAAAATATTTTGAGACTTTGATTTTTTTCAGCATACTTCAGAATGAAAACACTGAATTGTTTGAATTTTTATTTTTCCAGATGATGAAATAGGAAAACTGCCATTGGGTAAAAACCAAGGACATGTCCTCAACCTGTAATTAAGGAAAAAAAAAATCAGTGTAGATACAATTTCAAAACAGAACCTTTATCGGGTTTTGGCACGATGAAAATACTAGGTTAGGAATGTGTAGCCATCCCAAGAGGTCACAGCGCCTAAAGTTAAAACAAAAGCAAGGAACACTTTGCATTCATATATTATCTTTGATAGCAAATGGCCTATCATGTTGTATTAAGAGGTTCACATAGAGCATTATAATCAAGCAATGTTTTGTAGTTATGCTATAGAGTGCAATAGTTTGACTTTACATAGCTTATAGGCCATATGACAGTGAAGCACTATCACCACTTGAGGTGAAAGTCACCTCACTTCCCTTATCAAACCAACCTGATTTACATAATTTTTTTTGGTTTGTTGTTTTTTTTTTTTGTAAGAAAGTCAGGATCTGGCCTGCTCTTAACTTTCTCAGAGGGACAGAGTGCCATTACTTTCTTACTGCAACTTTCATCTAAGAGATGAAGGAATGATTGCTAGGGATTCCAGTTTGATGGCATGTCCTGGAATGATTTGAGACAAGCAGCTCCATTTCTGAGATTATAAGGCAGTTTCTATTTATTGGCCGAGGCCAGCTACAGGAAAAGAGTTATTAACATAGTAAAAATCATGAACGGTTCACAACCATATTCCAAAAGTCCAAAACCGCACACAGATTTATGAGCAACAAACGTTCTTGGGAGTCAAAAGGAACCCAGCATCCTTTGACTCCTTCCCTGTTATTTTACCTTTCTGGAAAAAAAATATGCAACAGGAAAAAAAAAAAATTCAGTATTTGAGTGCAAATGAGTATGCAAAGGATGGAGCTGCCCTTTCTTTTCATGAAGGGTTTACAGATGGGTATCTGTGTCATAGATAATGTCATCTTAAGTTACTGCTAGCCAGTATATACGCCACCATGCTCTGGCAACTTGCCACATCCTAAGGCTGCGTGTGCATACATCCATCTCAAGAAAAGGTCTTGAAAATAACACCTAGGTTATGCTAAGAAACTTGGCATATGCAGGCTCACTTCTCCAGCAGTTTCCCTCAAGCTGATTTAGAGCCACCTGGACTTCCTGTCAGATCCCTCAATGATGAGAATTGCCAAATTAAGCTCTTCTCTTCAATTGCCACAAGAGTGCCTCATTTCATCTCCAGCCTTGATTGCCCCTGAACGTACACCACAGAAATACTTGTTATGCGCATCGAGCAGAAAGATGAAAGAGTGTAAATCATAGATCCAGGGTAATTGTCCCAAAACCAGACTGCTGAGAAATGAAGCATAATATCAGTTAAAGTGTCACTAAAACAGAGTTATGACTATAGTCAGGTAAAATACTTGATAATTGCTTATTATTTTCAGTGTTTGGAAAACAATTTCCTGGCCAGATGTTTTCACATTGGATTAGATGTTTCACTCCCTGTCAAGTGTTGTACATTTTCTCTGGTTTATGATTCAAGGTGTTAATCATATTCAGTCTTTCAAGATGATTACCTGGTAACATTAACATACAAATGTACAGCGATTATCTCTGCTTTTCCAAATTCTTTGCATTTTGCACGAGGAAAAAAAATAATAAAAGAAATAAATCAGTCTCCTTCAACTTGCATGATGCCTATTTCAAAAATGAAATTACTATGAATTCAGAGGCTATGAAAATTAAAGATTAATCAACATCAAAGTACAGAAAACTTTCACCTAAGCTTGAAAGTAGCAACTCCGACTTAGTGTCTGATAATGGACCAGAGTTTATAGGCATAGCTACCTCATAAAGCATACACGTTCTGTACTTGTAGTCTCCAGTGTTTTCATATTGTATTGATAAGACCTACTGAGAGCTGAGTATCTACAGACATTTCTGAGGAATATACAGTAATCTACAGTGTATGACCATAAAAAAAAAAATTAGGAAGCTATTTTAGAATGGACAGGAAATTACTATCAAATCTCCAGCCCTCTATTGTGAAAGAGTAAAAATTATGTAGTAAAATTGGGTCAAGTTCAACACCACCTGAATCTAAAAAAAATAAAAACCAAAACCACCCTTTTTGTTATATTTCTTAATGAGCTCATTAAATAATTTTTCATTTACATTGTACGTGGTCCTGTAAATTTGAGATATCCAAACAGCCTGTGACAGGTATTCAGAGGGATAGAGTAAACCTCACCTTCATTCTCAGCAGAAATCAGTAGTGGACACAAGAGACCACAATCTAGGCAGGAATACCTAATTTAGATTTACACACACACACACACACACACACACACACACACACACACACAGACACCCCTTGCTAGAAATAATGTTGCCTAATGCCTTGGCTAATTCCTGGTACTATGCTCTGCCCATTACCCTTGCTCCTATTTTTACATTGGGCTTTTCATCTTATAGCATCGAGGTTGGACGATTTAAAAAAAAATAAAAAAATAAAATCCAATCATTCTTTCAATCACTTCAGTTCATTTTTATTTCTTCATTCTTTGCTCTCATAGTTTATACTCCCCCAGTCTTTTTGACTCCCCCACAGTTCTGGCACTGAAAGATATTCTTTTCAAAGAATACAGAAGAAAAAGCCAAAAGGAAACATCAACGCATTCACATTTCCTTTGTTTCTTTGTCACTAAACTCATACATATTTGTACTGCAGACCAACAAACACCTTCTCTTATCAGGCAGGAGCCAGGATCACCTATTTCAGACTTCGGTAAATATTATCAGAACACCTGTATTCAAAACCAGAACTGATAAATCATCAAAAGCAATAACTAAAGGGAAAGGTTTCTCTAGATTCACAAGGGCAGGAAAAAAAAAAGGAAATTCTATTTTGTATCAATTTCATTATAAATGAGTTCCAGCACTCTGCCAGTTATTTCACTATGATAAAACTGCAAATACACTTCCCCATTTTTAGTGGCTAATACATATAGTTTGCTTCTTCAAGCAGTATTACACTGAGTAATACTTTTCTTTGCAAGCAATGCCAAGCCGATTGCTAAGCTAGACTTCAAGCTCCAATGTCACTGATGACTCCAGCAACTTCACACAGATAGGTGCCAACAGAATCATCCCCATCCTTCAAACCAAACCTGTGCCTGAGTCACTCTTCTGTTCTCCAGTTCCAGGCCGGTTGTGATAAATGTTAAGGGTAAATTCCTGGCACTCTTGGACATTTGCTATTAATTTACGTGAAAACAAGGTTCCACTTTAAATTTCTCACCTCACTGCTCCATTAAACATAGAATGTGCTAATGAAAGAAATCTCAAAAATAGTAAAAAGCCAAAATAATAAATCATCCTTTGGCCTCTGCCGTAAATAAAATGGATGACAGATGTCACTGGGGTGAGGTCTGAAACCTGGGCAGAGTATCTGTATTTAAAAGATGCTGTGATGACAGTCTAATGTCTTCAAGCCAATGCTTATAAAACACTTTTCCATTTAGTATTAATTTTACTTTGTTCTATATTCCTTCTATACATCATCTAAACAGACTATTTTTTTAGTTTATTAAATAAAATCTATGTAGAAGTAACACCCAGTTTTACCCTCTCTGATTCACCAAAATCCTGATGCTATTAAAATAAGCTTGCTCATTTCTGAAGGCTTATCAGTACACAGCGTGTTCTTGTCTCTACACATTGGCTTTTAAACTTTACCTATTGGCTACTAGCGTAGCCTACTGATTTATAGTCTTAAAAGATTGCAGTTTCAAGGGAAGATGCTAACTTTTGTTTGGTTATAACACTTATAGATTGAAAAGTGCTTTAAGGGCACAAGCCCCTACTGTACCTTTCACAAAATATTTTCCTGTCCCTGGGTAAGATATTGCAGGTAAACTGCTGTCAAAGGAGAAGACTGAAAGATATATTTTATTTCAAAGATGATTCAAAAGAGGAAACACTGACCTAGTACATATTCCTTATTCTCTCTCTCATATTCTAAACTACGTATTTTTTATTGTGTATGACTTTTCTTTACTTGTGAAAGTGATATGTAATGAAATTGCAGGAAAATCACCTTTAATGAGCTCCACTTTAAAGGAATAAATACTTCAGCACAGAATTTGACTTAGAGTGTCAGGCTCATTAATCTATGTTTACACATGTTGTTATTCCAGATATTCTTCTGTTAAAACTTTACTGATTATTTAGAAAAAAAGAAGCAAAGTGAGGGAGGGAAAATTAGCTATCATTCAACATTAGCTAAGAAAAAAATCCCAACAAATATAACAGTTTGAGAAGTAATTAATGTATTTTATGTCTATTTTTATTGTAGGACTACATGATTAATGAGCTGTTATAGTCTTAAGGCATTCACTGACATGTTTCTGTAAGCTTGTTCAGATAATAAGCCTGAAGAGATGAATGAAGCATGTCCTGCCAGATCGGCTACAATGATTTCCTTCTAGAATAATTGGGGGGGCATGAAGGGTCTCGAGCTATTCTTAAAAAAAAATAAAATAAAATTCTGTCTTCTCATTAATCAAATCTTGCCTTACACTGTACAAGTGCCATTATGAAGGAAAGAAGCACATGATACTAACCCACACAAAGGATCAAATCATCTGGTTCTCCCCAGGTGCAGGAAAGATGTATGCAAGATGTAACCAGCCCACAGAGGCCTGGTCCCCAGGGCACTTCATGCTGTAACCTTCACACCACAAATAAAACCACAGAAAGCCGTAGCCTGAATCATCATTTTCCCTGACCTTTGTGAACAGGACTTTGTCAGGACACGACATACCCCATCAATCGTTATCCTTTCACACGGCCTTACCTAGGAAGGAGTGGCTGGAGACAGGACATCTTGGCACCACCGCTCAAGAACTTTCTTTAAAAAGGATTTATTCTGATAGGTAAGTTTTGCTTTGTGAAGCATGATCAGCTATTTACTCCCAGCAGGTTTTTCTATAGAAAAAGTCTAAAGGTCACAAAAATTTATTTTTAAAAATACATATTCTGCAATGAACAGGGTACTTTAAAAGCACCTTTGCCTGATTGGGGCGGGGGGGGGTGCATGTGCTTTGTTACATCTGTTGCTTTTTAATAGCAGCAGAATTACACTGAATTAAGCTCTGAACAAGGCTCCCGAGTTCTCTTAAATCTTACTGTATATAACACAAATGACTTTCCTGAGAAGTGTCCAGATTTGTTCAGATGCTCAGGCAACACACATTTTAAAGGAAGAGGTACATCTTTGTTTCCTATGTTATCAGTACCAACTCTCAGTAAGAGAACAGCCAGGACTGAATAAATAGGGCAAGTATCTCAACCGAGCAGTCAAAAACAGGAAGAGAAAGCAGTTCGCGCTTAGTGAGGGTCATCCCTCCAACCAGTAACTAGTTTTGCTAGCTTTCAACTGGAAAAAACTAAATGACCTCCACATCCCCACCATTTCTTATAACTTGTATCTTTTTGTTCTGTTTCTTTTATGTACCAAGCGTAAAACAAATAATAAAATTAGATGAAGATAATTTTCACAGATCCGTCCAGCATAGCAACAGCAAGTCATGGTGCTTCCTCCGAGTTCTTAAATTACCAGAACAAAGGATTTGGAGGGTTCTGGTAGTGTTCATTTTCAGAGATTTTTAAAAGAAATAGAATTCAAAGGACTCATTTGAACAAAGAGGTTTTCAAAATGGAAACAGTTACTGTAAGGTTGTCTGCAGAGAATCTGATGTAAAAAGAAGTCACAAAGAATTGAAGTATTTATATTTACAGAGGTTAGGACCAGGAGAAACCAAATGCCATGACTACAGTTCTTGGCTGAAATCTAGGCCAGGAAGAGAAAATTTGAATCTACTAATTTGACTGCTATTTCTGCAACAAACCCACCACATGATGACAATTATTAAACAGCAAAATCTGTCTACACGAACTGAAGGAGACCATTTATAATACCTGAAGTGATAAGCAGAGGACAGGGAAATCTCTTGCTATTCATTTTTAAGCTCAGTGGCCGGGAGAAGCTTTACTAGAAAGATTTTTGCAGTATGGTAAACAGGTACGGTTTAGTACATAATTTATTACAATGCAAGGAAATGCAGATCTAAGTTTACAGCAAGAATTAAGTTCAGTATTATTGGATAATTAATGTGACATTGACAAAGTAGCTTATTGTATGCATGTATGCATACATTACTTAGTAAAAATGAAATATATTTGTCCTCTCCGGATAACCAGCAGCGCATAAATCACAGAAGCGATTTGTGTAATTCTGCAAGCTAGAAGCTAATGACTGACAGCATTAAATCAAGTCATTTCTAGCTCCCAGTACCAATGCAATTTTTCTGAACTGGCTGTGACCCCTGTTGGGGGTTAACCATGGTTAGCAGCTAAGAACTACACAGCTGCTCGCTCACTCCCCACTACCCAGCAGGAGGGGGCAGAAAATCATGAGGCCCTAAGTGAGAAAACTCTTAGGTTGCAATAAAGACAGACAGTTTACCAAGTAAAAAAGATTTAAAAAACCACAGAAAAAATGATGCATGAAACACTCACTCATCACTAGCTAACTGCTGCCCAGCCAGTCCCTGAACAACAGCAAACCCTGGCAAGCTCCCCAGCACCAATTTTACTGCTGAACATGACATGATATTGTACAGAACACCCCTTTGGCCAACTTGTGTCACCTCTCCTGGCTGTGGAAGATAAAAATACCATTTTAGTATTCTGCAAGACAATAACTCGACATTTCTGACAGCATTTGCTTGGTTTTTGGGGGTTTTTGTTTTTGTTGTTGTTGTTTAAAAGAAAAAAAAAAAATAACACCACAGGAAAGTACATAAAAACACTGCTTGATTTCTGTAATTTACAGAAGATTTTTCAGTAGGTTGCCTTTCAGCATCAAATTCTTGACCAAACAGAAGAAGTAGGGAGGTGCTAGAATCTTACGAAGTTTAAGGAAAGGAAAAAAAAAAAAAGAGAACAACAAAAAAAAAAGAACCCAAAGTGTTTGCTAGGGAACAGAACAGGCTGCAGCAGTTTAAGAGGGTAAAAGAAGGCAAATCTGTCCGGGAAGACATTGTCAGCACGTTGTTTCTGTCACCCCTTAGAGCAGGGTTACTCAGGAGGGTGGCTCTACAGCCTGCTCACAGCATCACTCGGCAATCATTACAGATGCACTACATGCAAGTTCCATGTGACCATCAGGATGAGAACAAACGAAGGCTGGAGAGTATCAGGGACCTACTACATCAACCTGCCTGAAAGAGTCACGTGTTGTTCTGCTTTGAGCAAGGTCATATAAAGTCTGTTCATAAGAAAGCAAAAGTTTCTTGTGGTTGCTGTGCTCCACTCATTTTCAGCCCAGCTGCACACGAACATGAGCTATCCAGAAGGTAGACTCTTTTTTTTTTTGTTAACACCCCTCAGTATAACCTTTTTCACAGAGCTAAGTTTATCACATGTTGTACTTTCTTAAACTAACATAATAAAACCACTGAAACCTCAAGTTTTGTTTCTGGTCCCATGTGCCTGAGCACAGGAAACCCAGGGTTTGGAGCCAAACAGGAAGCGGTGCTTTGTGCAACGCAAGGAGCCGCGCGGCTTCACACGCCCCTGCGCCGTGGATAATTAAGTAGCTGGCAGTAATTGAAAATATCCCCGCTTCTTTCACAGTAAGTACCTTGTATTACTGGTTGATGTATTGTAGCTACTGACACATGACAGAATAATTTGTCTTTTATTCAACTCCAACACTGAATTATTAGAAGCTGGAGTTGTCTGTGGCCTAGAGGGAGACATTGTGCCGGAGTTTCATTCGCCGTTATTGAAGGCAAGAGGTTTATAAAAGTTAATGAAATACAGCTAACAAAGAGACTGTAGAAGGTCTGAATCTCAGAAGCAGCAGCAAACAGATGTCTACTGGTATTACACAGGGCTGCAAAAAAGCATCAGTCCTTCTGAGCTACGATACCATAAAAAATATTTAATATTTTCATTGGAACTGCTACTTTTCTATTATTTGACTAACTGCAATAGCTGTTAAATTTCCACTTAAAATATAACAAGGAAATTTTACAGCTAAGCCACACATAATAATCTTACAGAACAGAGACACTGACGAAAACGGCACAAAGTTACTCAGTATTTGCATGCCTTAAGATTGTCTCGAGCTGTCCACAGTTACAATTAGCACACTTCCAAAGCTCCAGTTAAAGACTCGTCCGGCACCATACAGTTGTTAGGGAGATGGCCTTTACCTATTGAGCCTGTTGCATATGGACTGTGACCACAAAAAGTGCAAATCGTTTCTAAAACAACTTGTTCACAAGTAAAAATGTAATCCTACGTGAGGCACAGAAAGTTGTATAATCCTAGTATAAGACGAAAAGCAATTTGACAGAAAAAAAACCCCAACAGTATTATTTTAGAGCTCTGTAACAGCTCAGCCATCACTAAAGGACTTAACACTTGTTTACATAGCTTGGTTGTGGGTGTTTAAAATAAATTTCACTAATACTTTAAGAGAAGCCACGATGCTATTTGCTTTCTGGGATATAAAAAGAGATTAAAATGTCAAGAAAAGCATCAAGTTTTCTAAGATGCACTATTTACTGATAATGGCTAAATAACTTCCCCTCATTACTGAGGAAAATTATTCTGTAGCAGAATATTCATAGATGTCTGCATAAGCAAGTCTGATAACTCTTTTTTTTAAAGCAGTAACATTTTCCACCAGTATAACATAAGGAAAGGAATTGTTCACACTTCTTTCTTTCAAATGAAACAAAAGAAAAAACACTGACCTTGAATGTCTCTTATTACAGCAGCTCCTTTAGCTTTATGATAAACCTCCAAGGTTACCAGTGCTCTGGAACCAAATTATACAGTACACTGCCACCAGTGTTATTCTGGCTGCTGAACCTGTTTCTGAGCTGGGCACAGAAAGATCAGGGGCTTCAAAATAGTTTTTTCAATGACTTTCCTATCGAAACCTAGAAGTCCATCTCTATAATATCGAAGCTGCTGCTTGCACAACTGAGCAGTGACTGAAGCTGTTGGGAAATGACACTAAACTACTGTTGGGTATGACACTAAACTACTTTTTTCTTCACCTGAACTCTATCTCCCTAAGTCTTCCCCATGCTCTGCCTCTCCTACACTTATAGCAGACCTGTTGCTAGAACACCACCTAATCCCTTTTTGTTTCCATCCCCTGAAGACAGGGCAGCTTGTTTTCTAGCACACAGGGAAGTTATACATCACAGTAACTTTTGTCCAGCTTTCCCAGTCATCTCAGTGGAAGATATAAATCAATAAACAGAAATAAAAGCATGGAAATATAGGGGACAGGTGTAAGTAAAGAAGATAAGTGGCCCTGACAGGAGGCTAAAGGGGACAAGAGAAGAATAACTGTTAGAAAGAGCTAACAGAAGGTGAGAGGAAGGGAGAGCATGCATGTCATAGGGAGGGGAAGGAAGTGGCTGAGCAGCGCTGCAGGTAAAGCTTTCCTGTTGCTTTTGATTTCTGTTCAGTTATGAGCAAAGCTTCTCTGCAGTTAAAAACCGAGATCCTTTAAACTACTAGAGAATAAATTCCTACCCACATAACCCTCTTGAACTTTTCCTTCATCCTTTGTTGACCTCTCAAATGCACTGCAGTCAGGTACTACTGCAACAGCATCACACAGTCAAAAAACCAAGGCTCTAGTTCTCTGACCTTGTTACCAACAGTTTGATACTTCCAAATATAATTATGAGTCTGGTTTGGTCTTCAGTTTTTCTTCAGCATTAACAGCAGCAAAATATCAAGCATTATGGGTTTTACCTTGGAGGCTACCTTTAAAAAAATTGGAGGCTGTTCCTCACCTGATAACATTAAGCCTTAAGTCAGGATGAAAATTTTCATCGCAAAGAAACTCCAGGGCAAAAGCTTTATATAACTTACATGATCTGCAACTAGTTAACAGTACATTAAGAGCAGCTAGAAGTGAAAAATCATTCTACTGAAAACTGACTTTACTTAGGAGCAAATAAAATCTGAAGCTACTCTTCCCTCCGTTAAAATGTAATCCTATTCCTGCCAAGTAAAAGAGAATTCTTATTTTTCCCCCAGAACAGGCAGGATTGGACCCTTGCAATCATATCGCCAAGAGTTAACACTGTATGTTAAGCATTAACAACGCTGTCAGAAACAGTTTTATCAGTGTGTCAGTTTATAAAAGACTAAATGCTATAGAAATGCATGGGAGGTTTAGGAGATAAACACGCAAGTCTGAATTCAAACTCAGATGCTTAAAACCTGGTAAGCATGCATTTGTGAAGTAGAATAATTTCCAAACAACAGAAAACAGGTCAGGTGCTTCTAACAGATACCCACAATTGGGTCTTTAGACATATGTTTAAAGAATTGCACTGATTCACTGCAGAAAGACAGAAAACAGCTTTTCTGTTCTTCTAAGTATTACATAGACAATAACTATGATATAAACCTAAGTCATCAACCAGATACTAGCCACTGAGCCAGCAGCAGTTCCTCAGTCTTGCACAAGGAATAAGGTTATTCCCGCGTTCCTCATTTCATCTCGTACTAAATGTTATGCTGATGTGTAACTGTGGACATCAATAGCAAAAGCAGAACAAACCTTAAAGGCAAATTAGCAAACCAGGCAATAACACATCCCCCCCAACCAAATGATGCTTTTATTTGATAACCTCAGACTTTGGGCTGCCAAGGAGCTTGCCCATTTCTACCTCTTCCCCTCCCCTTATAGGGTGCTGTTTACTTCTAAGAGGTAGGTTTCATTTATCATCACTGTGCACGACGATGGAAGTGCAAGTGTTTCAGCTGGAGCACTTGCTATCTGTGGCTAATACTGACTGACACTTCTCAGTGCTCGCCGTTGATGATAGTTTTGCAAAAGCTAAACTGATTGGAGCCTAATAGTCCGTGCTCGACAAGTGCCTCAGGCCAGTATTTCAGCTGGAAGTTCCAGCTAGAACACCCTGTCATTTTCAAGAAAGATTATATTTTTCTCTTTACTTTCTTTCCTTTTCTCTCTCACCTTAAAAGACTTTGTTTTGTCCATACTGAAATATAGCTATTATCAGCTTTCCATACACATGCACAAGGGACTGCAGTTTGATGGTGTATGATAGTAAAGGTCACCCAGCTACAGATTAAACTAGTTTTTATGTCTACAGGCAATTCATCTAAATTCAGAAAAGCCAAGAGATTTTTTTGTTTGATTGGAAGCTTTAAGTCTATTTCTGCTAAAGCATTAAGCTTTTTTAAAAAATTCATGTGCACAGGACATACGGCATCCAAGGTTAATCAACGTTATTTGTAATTGATTCTTCCAGGGAAAAGAGGTCCGAAGAGGTTAAAATAAATAAATAAATAAATAAATCACATATGATCAGTGTCATCAGGCAGAGTTGCATTTAAGTTGCACAGATAACATGCTAGTTGCTACTTCCCAGCTAGATAGGAGTCTCAATGTTTCAAAGCAGTGAGCACTTCAGTTCACCGACAGTTCAACATCTCTATAACTGACTTCATCATTCCGGAAAAAAATTCAACATGTGGAAAGCAGTCCGAGTACAGCTGCAAAGCAATGCACCTTCACAGATCACTGCTCTTCTTCTGTCTTGCTGCTTCTTTCTCCCTTTAATTACCTCACCCTTTCCCTGCCCTCACACCTCCACTCCTTTCACCCTCTCATTGTATCCAAATACAGGAAAAGCCAGAGCAGCTAATTTTTGACCGGGAATATGGGGACTCAATATACAGCCTCAGGGCCTCTCTTCCCATTTTTGGACACTCAGAGGAAACAGTGTTTTTCAAAGCATAGGAACTTAAGACAAAGGGCAGGATCACTTTGAAACCAAAAGATCTTTCTGTACATATGACTGAAGTCTCACAAGGTAGTACATAGCACGGCATTACTTTGAAACAAAACAAAAAGAAATCTTTTGCTACGTTTGACTAAAGTTTGACAGGGTAGAACATAGCTCAGGGTAAAACAAAGCACAAAATGCACACCCCCCCTCCCCAAGGTAGGCAGATTGCTCATGTTTGTTAGAGACAGATAAGTAACTGAGAATATTAGAATAATCTACTTCCAGTTTCATTAGAAATTTCACATGCTTGTTGCTTACTGTGCAGTGTTTTTTTCTGGTTCATGCTTAAGTTTGGGAACACAACAAGACCAGGAAGATAAAAACGTAACAGATCAGAGCTACCTAAAAAGAAAACAATTAAAAGAAAAAGAAAAAAAAAAAACCCAACCCAGGAATTAATTTGGTGTTTGGAACAATTTTATATTTGCTGTTGTTGTATTTGCAAAATAAAAAATAAAAAAAGTATTTATTAGGCAAACTTTTATGTAAATGAAGAGCTCCTAGCACAATTTGCAGCAGCTGAGGTTGCAAAGTAGGTGAACAGAATTGAACAGAATTTGCTTTCTAAAAGTAAAGCGACTGAAACAAACAACAATAAAGTGCAACAAGCATGGCAACATGCATGGAAACAAAGATTCGGGAAGAAATGGAAGCTTCTACCAGTTCTCACTGATAGGACTGCAAAGTAGTCCATACACATCTGCAAAAAATTCATGAAGAAAACTGTTCTCCTTTAAATTTTTCATTAAGTGCTATACCTAGTTTAATTGAAAACAAGTTTTCTACACTATAATGGACATTAAATTTTCAGTTACTGTAGCTTTTAGACTGTCTGTCACAGGAGAGCACTCTCATGATATGTGGCATTCTGTAAGGCATTGTGTGCATCTATTTTGCATATTAAGCCATTAACAAACACCTATGCGGAGTTTCTGGTCAAATTCACAAGCTGACAATGAAGTCCATCTCCCTGCACAATAGAAACAATTGTCATTTCCACTGGGGCAATTAAGGAAAATCTTTCGGTTCAACCTTATATATAAATACAAAAGTTTCTCTTAGCAGCTTCCCCAGGCAGGGAATTGGAACATTTCAGCATTACCCGTAATTGCTTCAGTTCAGTCAATACTTCATATTCTGGCTCTCAAAATTATATCCAAAAGGGAGAAATATGTTTTCTTTAGATAAAGATTCATTTTGCTGTATCAAACCCAAGGCCTTGTCCCAACTGTGTGTAGATCTGAGACTGAACACAAAGTGGGGTTTGTAATAGGATCTGACCACGGTGAAACCAAGCTGCTTTCAGGAAGACCTGTTAAATCTGAGAGGCTGTGAGTCTGAGCAGCCCAAGTCTTAAAGGGTCCCCCCAACATCTTTTGAACTGATTTACAAGTCTGACTTGAAAATTCCCCAACCTGTATTTACAAAGAAGGTGGTAAGCCTTTATGGGATATGAAATGGCATTAAAAATTCCAGGGCCCAAACACTTCAAAGCTCCAAGTCAGTGGTTTGTTGACATAAAAGAAAGCTTCTTGTACTAAAAGCTCGCTGTAATTTTTTGCATTAATTCCTCCCACCCGGGTACACACCTCTGAGACTTAGCCTGCTACAGTTACATTGTAATTTAAGCACTGCAACATCAATTTGATATTTCCATAGCCATCATACAAAATACTGTCTTCCTTACTACCAACACCGAAACCTCTTTTTTCCTATGCTAGGGCATTTGGCCTTATTCTTATCACACTGGCTTGATACAAAGTAAAGAAAAAAGTATTAAGTATTCCTAAGCAGATATGTGTATGTTAGTTCACAGAAAACACAGAACCTCCTAAAAAACACTTATAAACATTAACTTTAACTAAAGATAGGTATGTACCTAAGAGAAAAGGACAGGCACAAAGTAGATATTGTGTTACTCAATCGAGACATAAGCAGTTTGGTGGCAAAACAAACATGTATTTTACACAAGAGTAATTTAAAAGTCAGTTGCATTCAGCTTTTGCCTTCACAGCATTCCAGGATTAAAATTGAAGATGCCAGACACAACTAGGGAAGATTACATAGTACTGCAGACACCAATTGGGGGAGAAAAAAAAAAAAAAGGAGGTAAAGGGAGAACCAGCTAGACCGTGCAAACGTGCAATGTCACATCGTCCTCTTGATAGACAGGATACCTCATACATGGATAGCAACATTTCTGACATAGCCATGTGACATCAGAGTGAGAAAGGAGGAGCCCACAGCTTCAGCACATAAACCAAAAGCCCTGGTTTGGCCCACAACAAAGCTGACAGCACCACAGAGGGGTGAGACCATATCAGCGCAGATATCCTCAAGAGATCCTGACTTGCTATCCCCACAACCCAGGCTGTCTGGTAGTTCTGCAAGCCCCTGCACTGCAATACCACCAGCACAGCCCCCTGGAGAGACTCCAGTGCCCACAGCAGAGAGCAACCATTGCAACACATCACACCTGTTGCCATGAACATTAACAAATCTCATCTGCCAGGCCAATAAAACACACATACCTTCAGCATCATGAAAGTTCCCGTTGATCATCATCTCTCCTCTAATCAACTCCCACCACAGTCCACCCAAAAAAGAGCTCTATCTACCCCCTAACCCTCTTGTAAGGGCCACTCCTAATTGCCTGATCTCCCACAAGTGGGCCACAGCTGGTGCAGATAATGGTCATGCTCCTCAGCACCCTGCAGCTCCCCCTTGTTATGGAGGGGAAAACAAAGCCACCATGTGATGAGAGCTGCATTGTTTGCATTTCAAGCTATACCTTGAGGCTCTCTGCTTCCAAAGCGGCTTGATCTGGAACACTCAACGTGCAGAGCCTTCGGCAAACGTGTAGCATCTTTACAGCGTGTCTGACGTCCATAAA
>WTSP01002091.1:59334-82893 GCA_025331215.1 Actenoides lindsayi
GGCCGGGGATCCTGCTACAGGTACAGAGCCAAGCAAAAACCTTCTGAGCCTGGAAAGATAAAGCTGCAATAATTACTCCTAAATGTACAGGAGTGTACATTTACAGAGTGCCCACTGACCTGTAAGAAATGTTACTAAATAAAAAGGTCAACGACGTACTAAGAGAAGCAACCTGGGGATGGGTCCCTTGTCAATACCCAGCTTCTGCAAACCAGGCATTTCGCTGTTGGCTTTGTTGGTGATCCCAACCCGAAGTCTTGAATTTGTCAGAGTACGGTAGATACTCGGGAAGCTGCTCTGTCACCTGCATCCCAAATGCCACCCCGAGCATCACGGCCTTGGGCAAAGACACTGAACTGAGCAGAGCTCAAGAGCAGGTTCCATTTTGACAAAACCCCAGAGTGATCTGGCTGTCAGCTCCTGGTATCTGAAGCTTAGGGAACAGGTTTGCCTGAAAGGTGCTTCAGGCCAGTCCACGGTTTCCCTTTCCTGATGACAATCGCCATTGTTTTTCTATGACTTCCCTTGTATGTTGGGTATTTATGAATTTGCCCCATGTGGTATACAAATTTCTTTCAAGCTTTCTGTCTTTGTTAATTATCTGTTGTGGTGGTGAATTATCTGGTGTTAGGTTGCTTTCAGCATGTAGCCTTCTTAACAATACCCCTTCATTTTCAACGGGTTTGGGAAAAACAGCATGGAAATGGTCAGGGCTTTAATTTCCTTCCAGTGTTTATCAATAAGGAGAATGCAGCCACACTGTTGTCGAACTCACAACTGAGATTGAGTTTTCACCCTTACACTGATAAACGGTGTCAAGGTAGTAAATAGGACACACAGCATAAACTGACTCCCTTTTCCACATCTAGGAACCTAGGGGCATTATCTGCATAACAGATGCTTATAAATACTGGAGGAAGTCTTCTCCGTTAAGAGTATCACATAAGTGGTATTTCTGCTGCTGAAAAGATGGTGCTTTTAATTTCTTTATTGATGTTTTCCTCAGAGGCTTCCCATTCTGTGTCCTATGTCCTTTGTTATTCACCAATACGTTGGTCTATGAAAGACCCGTAAGATCCTAGAGGATATACATCGGTCCCACAGGTCTTCCTCTCTTCTGTTTTGCTACTTTTCTAAGGGGATCATCTCTTCTGGGATCCTGAGTCCAGGTGGGCAAGAGAAACTTCAAGTAACTGCAAAGCAGAAGCACTAAAATCTTCCAAGAAATACACTTATTTGAGAATTTGCATCACATACTACCACCTAAAAGAAGATAAAGGAAGGAAGAAAAGGTACAGACACATGATGATCCTTTTCCTTGAATGGACTGAATAGTAAATGTCCATTTTTCGCAAAGGAAAACAAGGTTTTCAGAAGAAACAGTTGGGTTTTTTTAGGTTTTGCCTCAGAACTACATAGGAGTTTTTAGTTTCACAGAACTACTACTGTTTTTATTGTAAAAAAGAAGTTTAATACCCATCATTCTATGTCTCTGAGCAATGTATCCTTGTGCCAGGTTCTGACTAAACAAAAGAAGTAAAATATTTTCGTATTTTAGAGTTTGCTCATTAAGCATAATTATGAGATAGAAGACTCTGAACTTGAGCTACAGAGGAAGCAGAAATGGCTTCAACAACACCCACTGCAGCAATTTTGCTCCACGGGTACTAATGTAGACACCAGGAAAAAATATTTAAAAGTTCAGAACTGAACTTTTCTTGCCAAAAGAAGTAATTTAGCTGTGAGAGCAATTCATCACACTTTCAAAACTGGATCCTGGTCTCTATAGTGGAAAAACATTATCAATGTATTCTTTAGCCAACACTTTGCTTTTTTAAATGTGAACTCCAGCCATTCCCTATTGAGGAGGTACCTGGGCTGCCTGGCACAGAAACATACTAACTGGCTGCAATGCAAGACATCTTCATCTTCATGCAAATATTTAATTTAGACATGCATTGTGAGCAAATATGTAAGTGTATTAGTTCCTTCGCAGTCTTCTGATATATACAGCAGCTGTGTGATTTGGTTTGAATTGATTTTGCTGCTAACTCTGGTGACCTCCAATAAAAAAATTGTTGCTTTCACCACGAAGTGATTTATGATGGCAGGACTCTCTATTTCCAATGCATTAGTCAGAAATCCACTATCTTACTTCATTAAACCAACAAATATAATCAATTCTTACCTGATTTACAGTTTTTTATGCAAGGAAAAAAAATAATTCTACCTTTATGCCAAATGGAGTTAAAATGTAATACGAAATGTCTCTCTGCCCCGGTGTGTAAGTGCCACTAATCAAAATCAGAGTCCAGATTCGAGATCTTACCTTTGATCAAACTCTGGGTTGCACATTATGAGAATTAAATGCAGTACTTCGGCACTTACGGCTAAACATGCATATGCATGTTTCAGTAATAAATGGTGCTGAGCATTAATGCTGTGCCTTTTTGTAGTTAAACAGCCACCTCGTTTAATCACAATGGCAAAGTGAAGGCATAGCTTCAATATAAGCATTGTACAAATGACATTAGGAGACAAAGTCTTTACTAGCAATACATTAGTAACGTGCCTCTTATTTCAAAACATCCTGAAGCACTTTACTATCTGTCTGCACGTGCTTCTGCATGCTGATATGTGCATGTTAAAAATATTACCACTTCAATCATATCTGAATTGCAGATACAGAACTTGCTTCCTATACATATGGAGACAGAGAATAACGCATTTTCAGAAGTAATGCTTTTTTTAAAATACAAGAATAGATGTGCTACTGAATCCGTGGCTCCTTATTACAATGCAGAGTCAATAAAAAGAGCTCTCATCCAACTACTGTGTGAGCCATCGATAATTCTGCCAGAACCACTAAACACCACTTTGACTGTAGTGTCCCCCTGGCCCATTTATTTGGATAAAATTTTTGAAGTAAAACCTGAGGGGGGTGGATTTGGTCATCTTTTCAACATTGATGCTAGCCACTTGTGTTTAAAGCATGGGAATAATGAAGGTTTTAAAAACCTAAAGCAGAAAATGAAAATAACAGTAAGTTTTCTGTGCATGAGTGATTTACTTCTTGAAATACCATAAAGAGGTGAGAAGGAGAGGGACAGTTCCCTAATGTGTCCTCTTTCTTTGGCCGCTATGCTTTACAAAGAAATCTCAGCCCTCTGGAGATGACCTCCAGGGTCATCAATGGAAGAGGGCATTTTCTTGAGGAGTAGCTTCAACATGACAAAGCTCACCATCTCCCGTGCTTTTGATAGCTCTCAGTAACTGCACACTAGCCAGTCTTCCTTCAGGGGACTTCTTCAGTATGTTGGCTGTGCTGAATTCCTTTAGACAGCCAGCCAAATACCACGTCACTGCACTACTTGGCTCACGCACATCTCTCTCTGAGTTACACTGCACAGGCACATCTTCGCTGTAACCTTGCACTGTCTAGAAAGCCTAGACAACCTGCATAGGCTCTGAATGCTAATGCAAGGGCCTGCTACCCATACAGAAGGCATTGTAGACTCTAAGTCCTTTTTAAGATTCAATACAAAGATGAATGATTAATAGTAAATCCAGCCATGCTCCAGATTCTGCTGACGCACCTGCACTCTTGTGTACTGAGCGTGGCCCCAGTGTACAAAAGGGTCTTGCCCGCTGCTGAGAGGGGATCTACAATTCTGTAATGGCAGTTGCATGTATGCAAAGAGTACAGCGCGTAAAAATGTGCTTAAGTCTAGTCCAGTGAGCAGCTGCTGGCTATCTGCATACCTGTATCAGGCTCAGCAGGAATCACCTATGTGACTTTCAGCAACAAAAAACACTCAGCCATCAGCATCTGAGCTAAAGGAACAGCTCACGTAACTACTAGTTGCTAGCATTCTGGTTCTTTGTTGGCACACGTTAGACATCAGTGGGAGACTATTATCAACACACTGTTAGCATTACATAATTCGCTAGACAAGTTATTTTTGAGCATTTAGGACTCACAACACTTTAGAGTTCCGTGGTGGGTTTTTTTCTGTAATGAACAGCAGGATCCTACACAGGTACCTGAAATATCACGGCACAGACACAGGAATGAATCTCTCAGCCCCGCAAGCTGCAACAGTAACTCTGCTAGCTGTCAGAAAAGAACAAGCCCCTCTCTCTCTGAAGCAAAACATCTGATCTTGATCACAAAGCCTGTGCCCTACACCACTTACAGAAAATCCAGGAAATATCGGATAGCTCAGAAGGAACAAAATCAGAACTCTTTGTGATATTAAAGAACTGCGCCTTCAGTTTCTGTTCTCTTTTCCTGCGATGCAACAACAGGAGGGAAAGGATAAAAATATTTGTATCAAAGGATATTTCTTTTTAGAAAGGGTGCATTACTCTCCCCACTAAAGGAATTCAAAGTGGGTTTGATTCCTCTAGACAGTTCAAGTATATGTACACCTATCACACCTGTGGACTTTTCCCAGGTGGTATGTTTTTATCAGCTGGCAAAATGTTGGTATATCTTCTAGGAGTTCCTAAACACTAAGCTGCTGTTTCTGAAATTAAGAGTTTCTCTTATAGCTGTTAGAAAAGGTTTCTTTGCTGATCTTCCACTAATTCCAAGGTACCTACAGAATTCCCTTGCGATAACTGTGAAACCATCTTCATAAAGATACAATTAAGACAGACACTAGATTAATACATAGACAAAACCTGACTTACAAAAGCAGAATCCTTTCTAAGGAGATATTTCTCCTAGACAAAGAGATTATTCCGTCTGATGCATTGTCAGAGGATTTTCCTGGAAGACTGCATTAAGTTTATATTAAGTTCCTGTACAACAATGTATAATACATGGGTCACAATTATTTGTTTCATCTTTTCTTATGTGCATCTCTGTCCTTTTGACTCCTGTTGAGCCATGGCACTATAGATTCTGCATTTGGCAATGTCACACAGTAGGTGTTGAGGGGGGACAGAGATCAATGACGCTCTCTTGATTACAAGGCACTTGAGGAGAGGATCAGGTAAGAGCACAGTTTTGGAAGGGCTGACATCTGCAGAGATATCAAGTCAGAACAGGAATTTACTTTAATTTGGCATCTCCAACTTTGCAATTTAGTCCTAATGCCGAATAGTTAAAATGAAAAGCGATGACATAAATGGTCCCCCAGACTCTTTAAGCTGAGGCTGGCCAGCTGTTTCAAACAGAGCTGCTCATGGGCAGAGGCTAAAGAAAAAGGGGGAGGTTTTTAACTGCCACAAAAATCCGTGATTGTTGTTCATCTGGCTTTATTTTTCACTGATGAAAATCTGTACTTGGGAGTAACAAGTACTGCATGAGCTCAGTACATGATGCTTGGCTGCCTTTGTAATGGCAACAGAGGATGGGAATTAGACGGACTCGGTTACACAAACCCTGTTTTGACAGAGTCCACTTTTGGCTCTGTGTGTGCTGCAAAACTGAACTTGCAAAAAATACATCTTCAAAAGATCTTCTTGGTTAAAAGTAAAATAAGAGTTTGTGTTTTCAGTAAGATGAGTTGTAAGTTATAACCCACATGCCTTCTTCAAAGCCTATAATGAGGGGTACAAAAAACCCACCCCAATGAATAATGAACCTCCTATTAGTGCAGTATGCCTTGTGAATAGATGCTTGGCTAAAAAGATCAACCGATCACCTCAGTCTAAAGGTGCTTTCTGTTTTTAGCACAGTGCTAAAAAAATCAGACAGAAAAATCTTGGTGGCCTAATAGCAAACTGTAGGCAAGCCTTGTTTAAATGGTATTTTGCTATGTGAAATGTATGTTTCTAGGTATTGTCTGTAGACTTTTCTTTCAAATGTCTTTTCTCCACCTTTTCTACTTTCAAGAAATGATTTTGTCCTCAGAATGAAACGAGACCATTTATCTATTAGTTTCAGGATTATCACATGAAATGAAGCACCAGAATGCTCAGTAATTAGAAATCACCTCACCCTGGAAAATGGGATAATGACAGAGTCCTTGAAATCAATGAAGGTTAAAGCTGCGTATTTATAATAACATTTCTATAACCCCAAGATAAGATGTTGATTAGGATATTATATCAGCGACATAACAATTAGAAGTTATTTTTAATCATGTAGGCAGAGTTTATTTTGAGCATTGCATGGCCTCACAAATTTATCCAGCAAATAAGCCCCCTACTTTGATGCCAAAGATAACAAATACTGTACTTTGTTCAAACTTGTCCCATGTCCACACACTTCTCACAGCTTAGTTAATTCAGGGACATTAACTACATGTGGGGTGTTCCTGAAAATATCTAACAGTCTGCAGAAAAGCGACGAGCCCAAAGGTGGGGGTTTTTCTGCTAGGAATGTATAAAAGAGCCCTATGTCAGCCAAAGCACGGACAAAAGTTCCCAATATAATAGCTACAAATTCCATGTAGGTCAGGTTTGGATCTATTGATTATTAAAGCAAATAGATCTGTTCTCCCCTTGTCCTATCTGATTGAGAGGCTGCCTAACACATTTTTAACAATGAAAGACTACTTCAAAAATTAGAGGAATCTGGGCATCTCATCTCCAGCATGTTTTCCAAGGAAACCCGAGATACATCATCCTCAGTATTAAAAAAGTATGGACAAGTATTTCTGTTCTCTAGGGCATCAGATAATGGCTATTTCCTACCAAAATATAATTATCCACATCAGCATTAGACTGCTAATCTATACTCTATACAGAAGTCATCAGCAGGACTTATATTTAGTTACTACTGAACAGCATGGTATAAAAAGTAGTCACAAGAAGCTAAAAAAAAAAAGCCACCAAATTTACACATTTTGCTTCCCAGCCTGAGGACTGGATTGCTCATGCTTTCTTGCAACTGTAGTGCCCGAATTTTCCAAGGCTACATTCTCATCAGTGCATCCAATTAATATACCCATGCACCTTGACCGATAGCCTTCAGCAGCAAGGTTTATGCTACATTACTCTGGAAGGATGCAACTCATCTGATGTCACAGGGTTTTCGTGAATAGTGCAGAATGTCCACACTCAGAGAAGGTCAGTCACCTGCCCGATAGGCTAACTCCTTCATCTTCATAGCGATGAAGACGTGAGCCGTTCCATATGCTCCAAGTAAAGCACATGCTTTTCTGAATTCACAGCTGACTTAAATTACATCTGGCCTTTTTCCTTTTGTTTAAAACCATTTATTTTTGGCTTTTCAGGACTTAAAAGGGGCCTGTAAAAAAGATAGGGACAGACTTTTTAGCAGGGCCTGTTGTGACAGGACAAGGAGTAATGGTTTTAAACTAAAAGGGGAGATTCAGACTTGTAGATTTTTTTACAATAGAGTGGTGAAACACTAGCATAAGTTGCTACCGGAGAGGTGGCAGATGTCCCATCCCTGGAAGTGTTCCAGGTCAGCTGAAGACAGGGCTCTGAGCAACCTGATCTAGTTGAAGATGTCCCTGCTTAGTGCAGGGGAGTTGGACTAGATGACCTTTAAAGGTCCCTATAAACTCAAGCAATTCTGTGATTCTATGATCTTCCCGAGGGGCTTACCGAGGCAGCAGACTGTCCACATGAAGAATGTTGCTTCCAGTAAACACAGACTAATTCATTCTCTGTTACTTCATACAGAGCTAAAGACAACCTTCATTTGGAGCATCTCTCAAAGTTTTTCTCCTTCAAGTCAGATCCCAAAGACGTGATCGTTCTAGGTAAGAAAACCTATCATTCCTGCCAATTATAACAACGTCACTTCTGCATTTTCCTGAACAACAGCATGTTTGTTAGCAGTTTCCCACGTCTGGAGCCAACCTGTCTACATAAGAAAAACAAAACAGTTGAATAGAGTGTTCTTCCTAAGCGTGTTACAGTATTTTCCTGTCCTCGATCTGTTCCTTCAGATGGCTCTCCTCTCTTTGTGTTTCCTTTTACTATTAAGGACACCATTTCTGCAGATAAGAGCAGGAAGCTCATCTGCAGTGGCAGCAGCTTTTTGTTAGCATGTAGGTATGACTCCACTGCAATGGAGAGGTCACTTCAGAGTCTCCTGCAAAGCCAACCTTCAAAAGATCCGAACAGATCTTCCCCTTCTTTGGCTCCAAGTCAAAAATCTCCAAGTTTTATATAGTATATGGATAAGCAAAAACTATTCTCATAAATTCCCATGATTAAGAAATTACAGCATTTGGAAACATGGTGGTTTAAGTTCTGTTTTTAACAGCAGTTTTGTATTTATTTTATGATTTTGCTTTTGTATAAGAATTCTTGGATTAGACCCTCCTTTGTTTTGATCTCCCAAGCAATAACATTCTCCAGAATGATATACACAGCTTTACATTTACCACTGAGCAAGAGAGTTCACACTGGCAGCACCTAATGCAATGTAAACCTACACTCTCATTTCTTTGTTTGTGTTCCTGCAATAAAACCTTAAATATGCCTTTGAAATTTTAGGAAGGATCAGATTTGCTTAAAATTTGTTACATGATATTTATAATTACTTGAAGATTTGGGGGGAGATGGAGTTTTTTTAGTACTCTTCAGGAGCTACAAGCATTTGGGGTTTTGCAACAAGATCTGTTCTCCTGGTCAACAACTGAAATATAAAACTGGGGAGGGGGGAATCTGACCTTCTCTAAGCAATGCAATTTTAGGCACTTTAAATCCATTCTGCTGTCCAGTACAACCACACAGCACTGTCAGCATGTACACAGCTAGAAAGGTGAGTTTTGAATCTTGAGAAGTTAAAGTCCACAGATTTGCACTAGATCTTCCTTTTCTCTAGTTCTCTTTTGGCTTTAGATTTGCTCTCAATAAAGAATCTGTAAACTATGGAATTTTATATATTGTTTCTCACTTTTGGCTGCATTCAACTATGAGTTGATTCCTTGATCTAATTTCTGTGGTGGTGATTCTTTTCTATGACTGAGGAGAAAATCCCCAGAGAATTGTATTTTATTGCCCTATCTCTTCATGAACAAAGATAGCGCTGCTCTAAAAAGTTCCAAAGTTAAAAGGGCCAAGGTTTTGAGTTTAACTAATCCATACTGGCCAGTCAAGGACTTCTTTCTGGCAATGATACGGGGGTAGCTGATGGTAAAGGCAACAGAGGCTACAAACCCACTATGCCACCTTATCTCACCCTGCCTCCTATGCCACCATTGGGGCGGACCAGCCACCAAGAGTGCCAAGCTGGCCCCAAGGCCTGCAGCCAAACCCCCAGCACGAGGAGATGCGCTCCAGGCCCTGACATAGAAATAGCTGGGAGAAAAGTGTACTAATGCCTAGGAAAAACTTTAAATTCAGCAAATAAACAAGCTTCCTGATGCATAGATAGCTTCCAAAGGATGTCCAGCTGAGCAGTGAACAAACAGCGTCTAGTCTGAGGTTTTATAAGCAAAATTGTTTGGCATACGCACACATTTCCCTGAAACTGAACCATACGTTAATTCCACAAACCACGCATGATCCAGACTCAAATAAATAAATAGCTGATCAAGTGAAAATCCTCCAGAAATAAAGAGTTTTGAACTGAAGCGCTCTTGTGTGGAATTTCAAGGCAAAATATATGCCCTGGGCTACACAAAAGCCAGCTCCAGAATGTCAGTCTGGTGTGGCAGCAATCTAAGCAATAAGGTTGCAGTTCTGATTGGTACAGGAATCAAAAAAGACCAACTGGTACAATTTAAAAGGCATTTCAACCGCTTTTGAGCTCACCGAGCTACTTCCACAGCTTTAAACCTCTATAAAAGAATCTACTTGACATTATTTCTCCATCCTGATAAAAAAAAGTCCTTGGGTTACATTCGCAAATTAGATTGAGTTTTCTAATTAAACATTACAGCAAGTCATTTTTGTGTAAACTTGGCAAAACTTTTAACTCTGAGAGCAAGTCAAGCATTACAACCAGTAAACAAGGGAAGGGTTGAGTCAACAACCTTAAATTCTGCAGAAACATAAATCACCAAACATGTTAGATGAGCACGTACTATAGACTAATCTTTATGAAAAATTAAGATGATAATTCTTTCCAGGTCAGCATAACTCTCCTATTATGCTTTGTTTATGATTTTTAAGCCAGGGCTCATCTGTGCTTCTAAAGTGACTGTAACTCAACACTTGCACCTAGACATTGGGCAACTTTCTACACTGTGCATGTTTGTATGCCAGAGACTGAATAACCAAACATTCCTTTCTCAGACACACTGTGTGAAAGGTTGTATCGTTTAAACAACAGCCCTAGACCCAGACAGATAAAATCAAAATAAAACACTTTTGTTATTTTTTCCCTCTTAGCCTTAGTATCTGGGTAATAATAAGATTCACTCTCTCAAATGAGTCAAAGCAGCAGGAGTGTTCTAGTGTTTGTTCTGCTTTTGTTGGATGGTAAGTTGGCAGCGTCGATTGTATTAGTGTTTCTGTCAGCACCCACATTAAATATGCTTTTTTGTGGGACAAATCACATTTCAGCCTACTCTGGACATCTAAATTTATATCTTTCATCACATCCAGATTGAAATCTAGCTACCACCTGGATTCCTGGAGGGTTTACTTAGCAAAATGCTCAGAATATTTCTGTTCCAAATATCAAACTAAAAATTGACTGAAGTTTCTATTTAGGCAGAATGGCCAGTAAGCCATGCTTTCCTCTTCTGCCTCTATCTTTCTGCTTTTTTGTGATGTTAGAACAGATTCCCATAATCCAAAACTGAAGGGGGGCTCCATCTATATGGGTGCCACATCCTTTTCCTTCTAGACAAAAGTGAAGTCCCTAACCATGCTCCCAGAAACACGTATTTTTTCTTTGCAAGTTATTCCTATTGCTCAGAATGATTTCTGTTTCTAATTGTATTCAGAAGACCTGTCTGGTTTTATTTTTCTTATCTTTCCTTCTTATGACTAGAACACAAACACCACAAAATTAATTCAAGCACCATTTTGGGCAGGGTACTTTTTATTCTTCTGGCAAATAGTTGCGGTTTCTGCTGAAAGAGTGACACCAAAACAATGACATCTAATGACTTTGAAAAGGCTGTATATCTTCCTTTAGCGTACAGTTGTGTTTATGGATCGACAAGCAACAGGAACCATTATGACAAAATTGTACTAACTCCTGTATAACGTGTTCATTTGGTACCGAGATCAATAGCTTTAGCAAAGTTCACCTTTGCAAAAATAATCGGATGCAGAGACATTAAGCAACGGGGAAGTTACTTTATCATTCTGCAAGTGAGTAAAAAAAAAACATTAAAATTTACTTGGAGTCTTAAATGTATATTTGCATTTGAGTTTTTTGAACTCCAGATTTTAGCTGTAGTTCTTGCTTTGGCTTTTGTGGCCTTTATTAATGAACACTGTGGGACTAGATTTCATCTTTTTCTATAGGTAACTAGTTATGCTCAGACCCTGCTCTTTGAGCTGCAGGAAGCAAATATATACCATACACACTAATAAAGCCCTCTGAGATCTATTTTCTGCATTTCACAACAGGCCATTACCAATTTTTATTCTGCTGCATTCTAGATTTCTATCTCATTGCAGATGCCATTTATTCTTCAACTTGAACAAAATAATCCCCTTTAGCTGATATAGCCACTGTCGTTAACCGCAATTATATAAAGACTCCAAGATCAACTCCAAAAGTAAAATATGGTTGCATATGGTTTGTTTGCTGATTTTTTTTTGTTTGTTTTTTAGTGTTTTTGTGACACTGACGCTGTCAAAACTCTGTGATTCAGGCCAGGCAAAGCCATGGCAGGATTGAAAGTGAGGTGTAAATTCTATTCTTGTGAAACTCTACAACTCTATTAAAATTCCAGCTGAAAAGCAAAATTAGGTATGTGCTTAACTTTAAACATTTAAGTAGACTTGTTTTGCTGAAGTGAGGTCTAAAGCTCCCTACTTATAATGGACAACATAATTTAACTTAAAACTCAGAATCACTGTGAATGAGCTAATGCAGAAATCAATGGCAAAACCTAATGGAAAGTGAAAACATTTGAAGTTTCATTTTTTCTTTTGTTTCCTTTGAATATAATTATGCCCTTTTAGTACTGTTTTTCCTCAGTCCTCTCCACCTACTATGTCATAATTATAACCCCACATTTCAGAACGCTAATTAAGAACATATTCACAGCAAGAATGGTGGATGGGTGGACACAGGGAAGAGTGTTCGAGCACCAGAGAGCAAATTAGTACTCATAAAAAAGAAACAAAAACGGGAGGGAAGAAAGGAAAGGGAGAGAAAAATCGATAGCTTGCTATGTGCCAGTAAATAAAGGTAAACTGAAAATTACGCTCTCAGATGTATATCCATAGCCTTTGCTGTCAGCATTGCACCAATATTACTGTCACGTGATTGAATGTTATATATATTCCTTGAAGTTTAGAAAATTTTATGCAAGCATCTAGAAAAAAAGTTAAGCAACCCCTCTGAGCTTCACCCATAAAAGTGCTGCTGTATCTACTTTTGCAGAATAATAGGGTATTAAAGTATCCCTGGAAATGCCTGTTTACTTCCTAAATGGATGTGTGCAGTCCTAAGTGTAGATACAGATCCTCAGGCAGCAACTTTTCAGGTGTCGTTTTAGGTGACATTCGATAACAGCACAGTATGGCTGGACAGAAGCCCAGCTGCACTGAGGAGGCTGCACGGCCTCAAGAGACTGACAATTCTCCTGTTGTAAGGTCAAGAACCAAAATGTCTAGTATAAAAAAAAAAGTTACTGCAGATAGCCAACACTTCTTAATCATTGCAAACAACACAGCTACTGATGAAAAAAGTAGTCTTTCAGTTATCTTGAAAAACACTTGCTCTGAAGTTTTATTCATGTACACAGATATTTGTGTCCAGGTATACTGATTTGCTAACATGGCATGAGACTGCTGGACTGTGTGGTTATTAAAATTTGCTTAATAGAAATATAAAAATGTGATGAAGAGACATGCAATCCACTTCTTAGGAAATAAAGAACAAGCCTTGTCTGATTTCAAGTCTTTTCCTAGCATGTTCAAAAATACATTACAGTCCGTAGTTTAGACACCCATGTAATCCAGGGGATTTCAACCCAGTCTTTGTTTCACATGAGACTTACAGGTGGAAACCAACATTTTTGTAACGTTTGAGTGCCCGGGAAAATACCTAAAAGCAAAAAATCATATATAACGTAGAAACAGTGGCTCCCTGTTCATACTCAACAAAGTCAAGTAACGGGCACTGTAAAAACACTGTTATTTGAAATGCTTTTGAAGTCTCCAAAGCAATTTCGTAGTGACCATCTCAAATTTCTTAGCTATAAGAAGGTGATATGGAAGATCAATACCTAGTGAATTATGTGTGAGAGATTACAAATATGACCAGGGTAATTCTTATCCATTTATAGAGACCTGTATGTAATTATGGAAGGCACTGCCACCAGAAAACACATGTTGCAGACGGTGCTCAAATGTGCCCTGAAGAAACACTGAAGGTTCAGATTAGCAATTTACCCAAATGCTGGAGCTGTGAGCTACCAGAAACCCTTCCGCCTAATTCTCTGCGTCTAAGGCTGACTTAAAATACTGGTGCAGCTTAAAGAACAAGATCAGCTGAGCTGGAGTTGTGTCCTTGGCCGGAATCAAAGGTAGCGGTCCTCTTACACAAAAGTTTTACTTCAGTCTACTTTTTCTCCTAGAGAAATTGATGAGTAAATTCCCTTTGAGGCAATGACATCTGGGCAGAGTAATAGACCTTACTGTGTACAACGCAAGCTCAACAGCCCAGTAATAAGCTTCCCAAGGAAAGCCAAACCAAATCAGAGACCTCTGAAATGAAAATACAACCCTACTTACTGACACTTGGCATTTTCCATACCGCTCTGATAAGTTCACATTCATTTTACAAAAACTGAGACTGTCTGCAGCAAGTGATGATTTTAAGCCCCAGAAGTTCTGATGCCAAATTTGTGAGATGCTGTAGAGGCCTTTCAAAAGTGCTGAGCGTCCATTTCCTGAAAGCCAGGTACATTAAAAATGCTTTCAGTTGCGGAGCCAAAACCACAAGCGTCTCAACATTTGAGGGAGCCACACTTTGTTTAGTTTCTAACAGGGAGCACCCAAAATTGAAATTTTCCAGTCTTTACAACTACTCGCTGTTTCTTTACTGATTTTTTTGTGTGTGTGTGTGGTATTATTTTGCTAAGTGTGGCTCTGGAGAGCATGTGGAATGTAGAAATAGCAAAACAACTAGCCCTGATTTACTCCATATGTGAGCTGGGCAAATTGCACAACAGAGACAACACAGCATGGCTCTGTCATATTTCCAGGCTCTTTGCAGGAGATACCAAGGGACCGGATTTGAAGTTAGATATTTGATAGTCAGTCTTATTTGTGGATAAAATGTTTGATTCCTTGGCTTCAGATTATCCCTGAGCAACCAATATTCAACACAAAGAGCACTCTGGTCAAATATCTGGCGCTCTCGATACAGGGTGCTTCCTGATTGTACGCAAGTTCTTAGAGAACCAGAGTCCTGATGTTTGCATTCACAATTCCAAATTTAATTGCTGCAACCGTTGTGCAACTGTTGCTTTAAACGGTCCGTTTTGACTAACGCTCATTGCCTAGTTCATAACCCCACAAGATGAACTAACACAGTTGGCTCAAGTATGAAAGAACTCGGTGATGGATGGTAAGGGACAGAAAATGGCCTCCATCAATTCTGATGACAGGTTTCCACAATAAACGTAAAAGTCCAAGGGTCATATTGACCAGGGCTGGCACAGGAAATCGCATCCGACAGCTCCAAGGACAGATTCATCTCTGAGAGGAGATTCACTTGGAACTGTACTCCCTCCACTCTCCTGTTTATTTCCTACTCGCCAGCTCATCCTTTGCTCAGACAAGGAATATACCCATCTGATGTATCCTCTGGCAGCTTTCGAAGCCTCTGCTCCTTTTCACATCTGGGACAGCAGCGGCTTCTCAGCTTAATGTTTTTTGACACTATTTCTACCTGTTTGGGACTTCAAGTATGAACACGGCTCCAGGTAGCTGTCGGAATGGTGAAATATCATTAAATAGCTTTGCTGTACAGCAATAAACCACGATTCGCTCACCTATAACTCTTCAAACATGCAAGTAAAGTAGAATAGTTTGGAACCAGGATCCTTTTTCTTCTCTTTTCTTTTTTTTCCTCTCTTTCCATTGTGCTTTATTGATAGGTGAAAGGCTAATTTACTCTCAAGAGTGTTTTCTGTCCACCCCAACTATTTCATTTCAATAAATAACCTTGCTGTGAATACATTTTAATTAGTGATTTTGTACTTGGAATTGCACAGATGTAATACAGTAGGCGTGAGGATCTATTGAAAGACTATCAAAAAGGCATAATTATTTTCAAAAACTCTGTTGGAATAATGCAGGTAAAAAATTCCCCTGCTGGTGTATGTTTTCTCTATCGAACGTATCATTAGCACTTCACATTCTCTCTGGATAAAAGGGTAGATGCTAGGGCTTCAGGTTGTGCAGGACACCCCCCCAGCCCTGGAGATTTTTCACTCTTTGTTTGCCGTTGCTTGCTGAGGTCGTTGCAATGAAGACAAGATTTTGACTTTGTTCGATAAATTTGGTCTAACGGACTGAAAAATACTGCAAAGAAAAATAGGAACAAACCCATGAGACTCAGAAGGATGTTCAAAACGCTATGGGCCTGGCCTGGGATTTTTTTCATGCAATGTGGAATAAAATAAAGTAGAGCCTAGGAATAAAAAAAATCAAAACCTTGTCATGCATGTTACTGTTGAAGGCAGGCTGACAGATAAGAGTTTTGAGGAGCAGAGAAAGAGTATTCTTTAAGAACCATAAGGTCATCTCAGAACCACATCTGAACTCGCAAACAAGATGCTGGGCTTCAGCCTAGAGGAACGCGGCATAAAATTAAAGGAGTGACAATGTTTAATGTGATTAAATCAGGCATTAGTTACATTTACTAGGAACGCTGCTCCATTAATTTGGCCGTTGCTCTCAGGACACATACTGTGGCACAGAACAAGAAGAATGATAAAGGCCAAATGGATTTTTAAACACGACATTAAGCTGCCTTGGATGTGCAAGTCCCCTTGAAGCCTTTTTTTTTTTGTGTTTTTTTGGTGGTGGTGGTGTTGGTGGTGGTTTTTTTTCAAAATTATCACATTTAAGAAAACTGCCAGAAATTCAGCGGTGTGTCAATGAAAACAAGAAAGTGTTCTTAAAATGTAGGCAATTTACACCTACTTACAGTGACTATAGTTAAGGAACACATACATAAAAGCTGTCATATCTGCTTCCTTCAACTCCCTCACAATGTCGATGCGGCCATTTTTGCAAGTTTTCTGACCTGCACGTAGTCTGAACGAGTAGGCTGCCTTCAGCTGTCCTACGTGCTGGCATCTGAGACGAGCTTTTCAGCCCAGGGAGGAGCAACTCATCAGCAGAGGACAAGGGGAAGAGCAGCAGGGTCTCGGCAGCACTCGGTCTCTTTGCAGAGAGAAGCGCGATGTGATTTTCCCGGGCCGCTCCTCCTCTCTGGGAAGAGGATGGAAACAACTGGCAAGAGCGTATCTTTGTGTTCCCCTCTCCCTTTGGGTTTTGTTCTCTCCAATCTAGGATTTAAGAGACGAAGTAGCTGCAAAACTTGGATCCGGTCCGTGTCTAAGTTCAGCTCCTGCTCTGACACAAAGGCCGAAGACTCCATCGGCCGTTGAGCACGACAGTAGTTCAGAGAGGGGGAAATCTGCTGTCTCTGCAGCTCTGCTCGCAGCTGTGGTGCTGCGGAGGAAGCATGACAGTCCTCAGGCTCTGCTCTGCAATGGGCTCGGAGTGGCAGCTGCCACTTAATGCAGTGTGCTAGCATCGCACAGAATGCGGCTGTTAGTCATGTTGTAGCCAGTGGCGTGGTTGTTTTGCCATAGAGATGCTGCGGCGATAGCTCCAGTTGAAGTACCTAACAGTAGTCAGTGGGGAAAGCAAAGCTTATGGTCACAGAACAAACACTAGGAAAAGCAGTGACATGGCAGCGTTGAGATTCGGCTTGAAATTTCAGTAGTTCAGAAAATGAGACTTTTAAAGCCTTGTAAAATTACAAATTACAAAAGCAATTTACTGCATCTGCCATGCTGCTAAATGTGTCTCTCCCCGAAAAGGCTTGACAACATCTCATCTCTGCTTGCACATCCTGCTGTAGTGCAGACCCAGCATCTGCTTTATTCATCCCTCAGCTTTATTCCATTATTTCGCAATTTCTCCTGACCCATTCCTAAATTTTTAAAATCTTAAACACGGGTGCCTCCGAATGAGAGAAGCTCGGCTTCCAGAAGAAGCAGCTTCCATTGTACGCAGCCTCTTCAGGCAAGCACAGCAGCAGCCCTCCCTGTGGCAGCACATTGCTGCTAATTAATGACCTACATACATTGCGCCAGGCAGGAAGATGCTTTCATCAAGAGCGCCAAACAAGTAGTTGGTTTGTTTCCAGAGCAACCTCAAGGTATAATCATATACAGAGTGTGGCATGAGATCACCCCTCTGAATTCATCAATAGTAAGAGCTTTGGAAGAGGGGATGGATGGGAGGTGGGAAGAAGAGGACTGAGAGTTCAGAAAGCAATTGAGGCACTTGAAATACAGCAGCCCTACAACCTGGGGTCAAAACCAGGGGCAAAAATTAAAGAGGAGTCTCAAGTGTGAATGTTTAGTCGGTGATGGAAAAAATTAAGACTGGGGTGTATTTGTCTGGGCTTTATTTTCTGCGTGACCGCTCAGGAAGAAATCTGAGAAACCTGCATAAACCTGCAAGGACTGGGTAATAAAGTAAGAAGACAGTAGAGAGTTTAAGGACTAGAGAGGGGTGGATGAAGAGATAGGACACAAAGGTCACTGTGCTCGGAAGGACCTCTCCGTTTCTGTATTGCGTGCGTTCTTGACTATCCACGTTTTAAAAGGGGAGAGAAGTATTTTGATGTTACAGAGCGGAACAGTCTGGTCCGGTTTGTGCAGATAAAGCTTGCAAAATAGCATGTATCACTGAAGAAAACAAAACATAAAAGAAAGTTCTTCTGGGAAAAATAAAGACTGAAATCAAGAAATAAACAGGAAATAACTACATTTACCCACACCTGATGCCTTGCAGCTGCTGGAAATGGAACAGCTTTGACGCGTCTATCTGCACTGGGCAAATAATTGCTGTTTACAGTCCTAGGAGAAGGTCTGGAAAGCAAGGGGAGATCAAAATCCCTGGAGCGTATGCTTTCTTTTTCATAAAGTATAGTCAACAAAGCTGTGATCACTTAGAATACCTGATGATATCCTTCCTCTGGTAACCAAACCTCTACTTTTCCCAGATACGGCAATCTTAAAAATAGAAGAGCAGGAGAATTGTCCATGCCATTTATTCCATTTATACTGCAGAAATCTGAGTTAGAACAGATACTTCTTATCCCCCGGGAAAATGATTTCTGTTAATAGCTTGGTAAGGGATTCACCCTTGGGAAGTGTGGGCACTCCATAAAGCTGTTCAAGAAAAGGCAGAGGGACACGCTGCCTTTTTTCCACCTCCCACTCTCTTCTTCATTTGGCTTACTGTGCGTATTAGGAATAAGAGAGAGGGGCCAGGTTTTATTCCTGCCCGAGTTCCTCATTCTTCCAAAAATGAGCAAATATCCCAAACTGCACACCCATCTCAGTCCAAAGCACACTCCGAACCTGTATGAAAGTGACTCCCCTTCTCCTTGCGCTTCCTGAAAGGGTGAGGGTCCTGTGCGGCCGAATGCCAGGAAAGCAAGTTGCTGAGCCACTCTCTACATTAGCCCCACTGTACTTTTTGGGGTCTCCAGATCAGGACGCAGAAGAAGAACGTGGTCTCTGCCTTAGCCAAATGGAAAGGGACCATTTGTGCGTATTTCTGATACGCGACCTTACCAACGGACAGCTTTTCCTTTCCAGTAAAATAAACCCTCGTAATTCCAGAGTACAGAAATCTGACAGTACAGAAAGTAATTTCTATGATGGCTAAAAGTCTTTGCACAGCATACGCTGCAGCTCACGATAATTATTTATTATTGGTGTTACCATCACCGACCGTTTAACGCAGCTGTGGCCAGCGGGCAGGAAAGAAGCACTACCTGGTGACGACGGCACGGATGCTCTTCCTCACATGGCAAGTGACTCTTTAAAACTCCCGTCAGGCTGTAATAGTTCTCCCATCCATGCAAGAGGATTAAAATAAAAACGTTGGATATATAAATCAGAGTAGGGCGAATTCACTCCTGTGCCAAGAGGGAGCCAGATGAATCCTGCAGATTCATTTAAAGCTGAAAGGGGCCTCCTAGATCATCTTGTTCTGCCTCCCTTCCCACTGCTATTAACAACCGCTGGTGTCACAGGAGCAGAATCTTAACTAACAGAGGTATGGAAAAGGAATACTGGGCTCTCCCCTCTGGCTGCTCATCAGCGCATAAATGTTTTCCACAAAATATTTACTACGGCTTTACTTTTCTCTACCTTTCTACTTTCTCACTTACCGTATCTAATATTCACATCATCACCGCTGCAGCGACGGTGAACTTCCTCTAGAGAAGCTATTCCATGGTAAGATGGACCTTCCCCTAAGAATGCCTTTTTTTCCTCGTGCATAAAGTGAATTTTCTTTTTTCTAGTTTCAGTCCATTACACCTTTTAAGTACTCAGCAATTCCTCACCATCTGTATTGTCACTATAGTTGGATATTTATAGACAAGTACGTCCCTTCCTTATTGCTTCAATACGAAAGGATATTGCAAGGAAGCGACGACCGTAGGATCAATAGCAAATGTACTTGATAAATTGAGGAATCACATGGGAGAAGACTCTCAAAGGCATAAAGAGGAATTAACAATCCCAAGGGCAAGCATGTGTGTATGCACGCAGGGGCGTAAAAGAGGAAGGAAGAAGAGGGGGGATTTCAGCATGACCAATATTCCTCCACAAGGAATGATTCCTTCAGAGTGTTTGGAGAGCAGTGAGATGGATCTATCAGTATGCGATTGTATAGATTTTACCATCACAAAAATAACCAATCTGGAGAGGACAAGAGGCATACGAGGTGATCTTGTCCAGTCCTTTGTTATCAGGCATCGCGTAAGGACGCTTCGTGTTTTCGGCATTTAGCCGAGCAGACCTTAAACAACAGGATTTCCTTGCTTGTCTACATTAGAGCCTGAGCCCACGATGAAGCCCCAGGGCTCCTGGGGAGCGAATCAGTATGAGCGGAGCTCCAGAGCTCGAGCCTATTACCACCATTTCCCCCTCACGTGGAATTCATAATTTCACATGGGACTCTCCTTCCTTCCGTTTTAGTATTACCTTTATTTTCCCTAAAAGGGTTAGTGGAAATACGTTCTTGAAAGGAATCTATCGTGATAATGTTATGTTCATAGCTGACTGTGTTTCCTGGTTTTCCAAAGAATCATCTTTCTTTCCCATATTTCTTATCTTACCAATATGCTTATTAAAGCTTTTGGCTATCTTTAGACCTTTTGCCTAGTATTGACTGTCTACTTATTGAATACCAGAGTCCTTGCCTAGTGCTCTTGTGATGTATCATCTCAAAGCAGGCTATTTTTTCCTATTACACAAATATTGTTTTCACTGAGAATTTCATCTCTTCTCATGTATATTAAAGGGTATAACAGCTATTACTGCTATCAGGAGCTATGACTTGCTTATATCCTGAAACAGATAATGCTAAAGCTGGTGGTATAAGCTTAGTAAAAGATATGCATAAAAAGTGTTGAAAAACAGAAATGGTCCAGTGAGCTTGAGGAAACGGCCAGTTCATTCCTTAGACTGACGGATTTAAACGTTGCTGAATATAAAGTTTTACCCACCATAAAAACTTTACAGGATGGTCTCCCATTGGTTTTCAGTTTCGTTCAGGACTGGGGTTTGGGGTTTTTTTTACTTTAATTTTTTTTCCTTAAAAAAATGCTCTTTTTGCTATGATGCAAAGAGCCATAAAGTCGGTGCAGAGACGGTAGCATAGCAACCACAAAAAAGTAAGTTTAAACACTGAGCAAATTAGAGTTTTCACTTTCTAATAGCAGAGCTTTCCTGTTCATATCTTCTTGCTGGGTTTGAAACACCTGTTTCTATTTCAGCTGACTTTGTTCGCTTCCTTCTTTCAGTAGAGGAAGCTGTGTGGCAGTCCTGAATTACAATTAAGTGTTTTCTGTGAGTATTCTCTGGTCATCGACCAATGGTGAACAGAATTTTGAATGGAGAGGAATTAATTTAGCTTTCAAATTAAATTAGCATTTCCTTATAATGGAAGCAGGTTTTGGTTTGAAACAGAATTGGTTCCCGCAACAGGCACAAGAATAAACCTACTTCTGGCTGCTGACTCGGGAAAATTTTAGTGATCGCATCAAAGAAGCCCAAGCAATAACCACGGTGATTTTTTTCAATCCATTTTAAGGCTATGTGCCCTGTCTGCACAATAACGTGAACTCTGTCTGGACAGCTGAGGGACTGACTGAGAGTTCAGTGTTTTGGCACGTCGCTGGCTTTTCTGTTTACCTGATCTGAGGTTAAGGCTGTGGCTCATCTCAGATCTGAATCTTTGTTTCACAAGTCGTCGGTGTTGGTGCAAAAGTGGATGTGAAATGCTGACTTAAATAGCATCTCCTGCTGGTAACATCTCCTCTGCATCCCTGTCTGTGTAGCCAAAGAACAAAAGCAGTGGAGCATAATCAAGGAAGACTTTTAAACTGTTTCTTTTTGGAATCTTTGTTTAGCTAATCTTGAATGGTTTTGTATACTCTGTTGTATTTTTCCTTAGGGTAATTTTTCCTGCTGATGCATTAACTTCAACAGGCACGAAAGATCTTTGAATCTTAAAAAGTATATATGACACCAGGTACACCTACAAGTGGTGATTTATCCCGAAATCAAATGATTTCTACCAAACTGGAATCTCACTATCCCCACGCTGCAGTTAATGCCAAGTAATCTTTTGGTCAGGTTTATCTGTATATTTATCCATTCTCCCTTCCAAACTGTCGGCCTCCCAGACAAACGCTAGACGGCCTCTAAACCTATAGTAGAAAAACACCAGTTCCAAATATACTATTGCAGATTTAGCAATTTATTTATTTTTTTTGCAATTTTTTTTTTTTGGCTTGCTCCCAATACATTTAAAATATCCCAATGTGTCTGTGTTCAAATTCTGTGATTTTTGGCCATCTCTGTTCTCCTTAACGTGGGAAGTCGTGAGGTGGAAGAGACGTGTTCATGGAAGCTGGATCTCTGTCAGACACATTGCTGTGCCTCTGAAAGGCAAAGATTAGGATAAAAAGGCAGGAAATGACTGAGCAGACCTCCTGGTTGTTGATGGCTTCACTTGTCTGCGACCTGGAGGGCTTCCAACCCCCAGCATGCTGGATGAGAGGTTGAAGAGCTGACAGCTTGCTGTACTTGACCCTGAGTGATTTTCTTACTGCGTACAAGGTGCCAGAGCGAAGGGTGCTCGGGGACCCTCTGGGCAATTGCACCCCCACGTCCCCTGTGCCAGCAGGGCCAGAGCTGCAACGCTGCAGGAGAGCAGGTGCTTTTCTTCTTCTGGCAGGACCACGACTCAAGGCAGAGAGCTTCTGCAATGGCCCCAAATGAGTTTTCACCTCCAAACTTGTGCAGAATGAAAAGAATTCCCTATTCTTATACCATAAATACAAGCATTACATTTTCTCTCCAATTTTTCCATTCAAAGCAAGTCAAAATGAGTTCTCAAAGAGATTTTTACCCTACCATTGCAAAGCAGAAATCTGCTATGACTTAAAAAAAAACCCCAAACTTATAAGTTCACTGAATCTTTTGCCTGACTAAACTTTTAGACCACACTTTATGTATCTTCCCATTACTAGCACAATTGCTCTTTCAGTTTTCCTCTTCCGGCTACGGTTCTGTTGGCAGCATTTCAGTTGTTGCAGAACTAGTGCTGTAATGCTTCACACTTGCACAAGCTGTGAAAAGCTCTAAAAAATTATGGAGCTTTACAACAGACCTAAAATTCTTATGTCCATGTTACAGCAGGATTATCCAAAGCCCAGAGGTTATGTAAATTGGTGTCAGATATGCAGGGCAGAGCTCTGAAGAAAATACTAATACCCTTACCCCACACCTCATTTCTATCTAATGGCAGATAGATCCACTGTCATAATTAGCGCTCTTATTTATGACTCTGATAATTTTTCAATACAAGCTATTGACACGTCTTCATTTTTCATGTAACTTTTGGGTTGGAATGTCATTAACGATGACTCGTTAGCAGTAAAATAACAACAATAGAAAGAACAATAGTGTTGGAGAATTATTGATTTTTTAATAATACACTGTTAAAACATGTGAAGTGTTCATGTTTTTTCACAAGTGTATTAGATAGAGCCAGTAGTTTGTTCTATAGCTGAAGATGAAGTTTCCTATTAGAAGACTTCAGTAGTTTATAATGAAATCTATCTTGGAAAAACATATGCTTTGATTAGCTGGAGATTACTAAAATCTGCATCCTGTCCATCCCACCCACCCCCCCCCCGATAAATAAATA
>WTSP01002091.1:82993-95747 GCA_025331215.1 Actenoides lindsayi
CACTTTAACTGTGGTCACTGGAGTGTAGAAGGGGAGAAAAAAGATAAACATGAAAAATACAAGCCATATATTAATTATTCTTCTTATTATTAAAAATTATAAATACATCTGAAATTTTCCGGACAACACTTGCAGGTGGGAGAAAAGAAAGAGGATCAGAAAGTGAGTACAGCCCAGCCTCCAGTAGGAAGGGACAGGCTGACCAGAGTCCATCGAGAAAGAATGTGAGACAGAAAAAAAACCAGCAAACCCTTTTTGCATCTTGTCTCATTTAGCAAATCGGGAGTAAAGAAGGGGAAAGGAAATGGAGAGATTTTGTACATCTTAGATCTTAGTTCTTGTTCTCTCCCATGACTACATGCTAGAGCTACCTGTGTGTGAGTGGTTATGTGTATGTCTGTCAGCACCGTGTTTGAATCCAGTGCGGTCAGATGCAATTCCATTAGTGACACTACGTTTGAAATGTCAAGCCTGAATTTAGCCCTAAATAGAATAGAAATTATACTTGCAAAGTAAATATTAAGCTTTCTTCTTTCTCATCCTCCCTTTCAGGAGTCCATGGGACCATAAAAACAGGTAGTTCTAGAAAGCCTCAGTTAAATTCTCTGGAGGTGCCTTTTTTAAATGTTAGTTTTGATTGAATGTATGTATTCTTGTATTTCCCACTACAGAGGGGTGTTTAGAAATACTCACTTTCCCTAATGTACTTAGAAAAGTTGAAAATGTGGGAATTATTTAACCAGTGTTAAACAACGTGTCTGTTGAGAACACAGAAATGTTCAGCTCCAAGATGGCATTGTACACAAATACTCCACTGCCATATTATAGTAACGAAGGATAATACAGATTGATGGGTACAAATGCAAAACAAGGTGTCATTAATTCACTTTCAAATAATCATCAAACATGCAAATTAATGAGACAAGAACTCCACAGGAGTGCAGAAAAACACAATCTACCAAATACGGAATTAGTTAAGAGCTGGAAATTGTCATTTCCAGAGCACAGACCCTTATCTTAACTGCAAGTTTCCTGTAATTCGTCTCTTTGGATGAATCTGCTCATTTTTGGAGCCTGCCTAGCACAGACAGCCACACCCTGCTCTTTCCCACTCTTTCCAGATTCCCGGAGTAGTGGAGGGTAGAAAATGAGGCAAATGGCTCCAGAGAGGAGGCACTGGCTGCCAGCACAGACTTCCAAGGCAGCAAGGAGAGAGCCCCTGCAACTGCATCTAGACCCCTAGGTGGGTACCAGGCTTCAGACACAAGATCTAGTTGGAAAATTTAATTCAGAGTAAGAAAAAAAGTAATAATATGCATTTATATGCCAAAATATTTGACAGCCCAGATTCAAATTCTGGGCAAAGACTTTTTTTTTTTTTTTTTTAATTTCTTCTTCACTCCTGATTGTATCTCCTGGGTGTCTCCAAGCCTGCTACTGGGAACGGGATTAATCTTGGCATTTCTCATTATGGAAGAACAGGTCTTGGAATTTAGAGCAGTTGTATGAAAACAAAGAAAGAGTAAGAAAAAAAGAAATAAGACTAATTAAAAAACCACGAGAAGAAATACACTCTCATTATCTTGAGTAGATTTCTACACTAGACTTCTTAGAATCTGTTTTCTCCTACATGTTAACACTAATGGCACTAAATACCATTAGTATTTATTGTATAGGGTTCCCCTTAAAATTTTTCCTTGATCCAGTTAGGAGATATTTTTGTCCATTTTTTGGTGCAAGTTACACCAGACTTGCTGCTCTCCCTGTATTTGTCAGCAGACTGCTCTTGCCCTTGACAGTGCCCCTGTATCCTCACTCGGCATGGAGTGCCCTGCCTGAAGGCCACAATGTCCCTGATGAGCTCTACCTCTTCACAGTCCATTCACACACACCATTCTGCATTCAGTCTGCACCTTCTGCCCATCCTCACTGAGCTATGGCATCCAGTAAGATCGTACCATAGCCTGGTCACGTCTAAAATACACTTTCTGTTCTCTTTTGTTTTGCTGCAGTTCTTTGGCAGATGGAAAGAGGCTTCACATCCCTATAGGGGCAGTGGAACATATGCAATGGGCAGAAGAACTACTTCTGTATCTGTCCCTGTTGGTCGCTTTTCTTTCCTGCTCTGAAGATTTCTGAGATGACAGCATTGAGAACCTACTGTAAGGCTCCCCAGACCACTTATGTTGGTAAACAGTGAAACAAGCAGTGCCACAGACTTGAGCCTCACTGGCTGAGCTTCAGGGACAAGTACAGCATTTTCAGTGGGGCTTCTCATTAGTATCACTACTGGAATACAGACTAAAAACCAGAATGTAACCATCACTGTACTTACAGAACCTAGGAGAGACGGTACGGGAAAGAATACACGTATTTTTTCACATTTAGCTAATGCAATTTGCAGTAGTCCCAAATCCTGATATGTGCGTTCACATCTAAGAAGCATCTTTTTCCCGGAAAGGCTCTTTCTGGGCACATGCACACTAGGACCACAGTGTGCATTTCCCATCTTGCAGCTCATCTGCGTCATGCCAAGTCGAGAGCCAAGGGACCTCCTTCCCCGCTTCCCCCCAGCCAAACACACGCACATACTGTGAGCTCAACTTGTGAGCAGAGATGGGGGAGCAAGCAACCCAGCAAATTCCAACAGCCTTTTCTATCCAGATGATCAAAGGACCTTTAGGTGAGGTATAGTCACCTCAGGTGTTAGTGGTTTTACTCTGAGAAGGGGCTACACTGCTAACATGAGTAAAAATACAGAACCCTAGCACTATGTGACCCACATGCATTTCAAAGAAGACATCTCATTTTCTGCCTAAAGTCAGTCAAGCGCTGGGAATTGAAAGAATAGATTCCCTAAGTCGTAAGCAAATATTTCTCATTAAACAAACTTAATTTTTAATGGATATTTGAAGGTAAACAGTGTACTAGTCAGAGCAATAATTATTACTGTTTAATTCAGGAAGCCTCCATCAATACATCAACCATTCTGATTTCAGTTGAAATCTGGGAACACATCACCTCTTGAGACTTAATCAGAGTCATTTCCATCCCAGCCAAATCATTTAAGGACATCTGTAAAGGATTTTTAATTTGTATCAGTTTTGTTGTCATCACCTGAAACAATACCTCCTGAAACACCAGGGACACGTAATACTTTATACTTAACGACGTGCAACTCTGAGGCTCTGGCTCCAGGGAGCTCACCTCTCTCCAGTCACTGTACCTGAGCTTAGACCACCATATCCCCACCTGTGTCCAGCAGGGACAATGTGAACAACTTTGCGTGACAGCAGCACTCGTAAAGCAGGTCAACAAGGACAGGAGAGGAATGTAATACATGAGATTATTTCAAAGAGGCATGGATCTTTCCATGCTTCAACTACCCAGAAGGCTGAGAAGATTCAAGTCCAGGGCCTTGTGCTGACAACACATCAAAATCAGAGAAGCGCAAAAGTAAATTAAAACGTTATGATAAGTTCACCCAGGCATTCCACGGGAAAAAAATACCAGATACAATGAGACAGAAATCCAGCTGATTTCACTGTACCCAAGACACATCTCTCTACAAATCCTATCGCCAGGACTGGCAACACAAACCCGAGCCCTTTTTCTTACGGCTTTGTTCAACCACCTTTACTAGAAGCGAGCACTTACTGCAACTCAGTTACTCCACAGAAAATTTTAAGCCAAAACGTGTCGGTTTTTCCATTACAACCTACAATTAGGTAATCTACACAATTAATTTCCTTCGCCTCTAATGAGGTTCTGTTATGTGGTTTGGTGTGCATTATTATGTGTATTAGTCGTAGCCTGACTGAAGGGAAATGCGGCATCAAATTCATTGTAACAGCAATTTCCCTTAAAGTATATTAACACAGATGAACTGGGAGATTCCTAATACATGGCCTAAACCTATCTTTTATACAATATTGCCCTCTATGGGAGCACAAGATATAACAGATTTGAAATAAGTGTGCTGCTGTTCTTTTGCCATAGTATTACTTTTTTTAGCATAATATCTAACTTCTTAAAACGCTTTTCTTTTTAGCATAAAAGCTTTATGCCATCAGGAAAATCACCTATCACCCTCTCGTCCTTTAATCTTTCTTTCAAGCCTACATTTCATATTGTAACAAATATATCTATTACTGGTGTTTAGCCTTTATATGATAACTTCAGTTCCTAGAGTCACTGCTCAAAGCACACACGCCTTTCTGCCGTGCTTAAAACATAAACAAAACAAAAACAAACCCCCAAACCCACAACACTTTAAACCAAAACGTACCCAATCCAGTAGTCACCTCAGTGGCATAAATATACAAACAACATTTTGAATACTGTTTCTAAAGTGCCCAGAAGTCTTCAGGGAGCAAAGAGTCAACTACAAAACATCATTTCAGAGAGAAAGAGACACTTTCAGATGTAAACTGTGGGGCATGAGTGGCACGAGAAGAGAAGAACTGATGATAAAGAAGTATAACGGTTAAGTATCAAGAGCTTCTTCACTTGGAGTGCTCTCACTCTTGATTACTCCATGTTTTTCTTTGATCATTTTAATTAAGTCACCTTTACTTTCTTTCCATGAGAAAAATGTATTTTTAAAAGGAATCTGAACCCACAGCTGACTGTTTGAAGCACGGCGTTCACACAGAACTGTACTGAGTCCACAAAAAAACCCTTCCTTCTGCTGCCCTCCTGATTTGCACTGCACCAAGAGAGCAGCGCTGCAAGTCTGTAATTCCTACCACAGGAAAAGTGAATCAATAGCAGTTAGACATTAAAAGCTTTTCTTCAGCTTATTAACTCTGTTCTCCTTACAGACACCGCAGAGAGAGATTTCACAACGCTAAAGAAAGTCAGTGCAACGTAAATATCAAATCACGGTCTTGATTTCCTTTGTCAGACTACAACGTCTTGAAGCGCGCTCGCCTCCCTTTTGTTGAGCCTGCATGGGAGGGCGTGTTGTGTTAATACTGAGACACAGCGTAGCTACATCGGGCTGAAATTAAACCTCAGAGGGAACACTTCCACCCTCCCATTTCAGCGTGGTGTGGTGTGCCACGTTCCCTGGTTTGGGGGCGGCTTTTGTAAAGCTGTGCCGCTCAGCACACGGCATGTTGTGGTCCACCAGAGAAATGAAGAGAGCGCTCCAAATGTGTACCAGCATAAGCTAGAGCTTCTGCCAGACTGGAGAGGATGCCAAATTCCTGGCATAGTTGTAACAGTTCTGATACTGAAAGTATTCCCATAATGAACAGCTAGTGCTTATTGTAACATAAAAACATTCGACCCAGAGTACTCATTTTATTTACAGAATATTTGCCAGATCCTCTGAAGCTGACAGAGGTACTCATCATAGGGAGACAAACACAGTTCCTTAAAACAAAAGGCTGTATAGCACATTCTGGAGCTCTTTCAGGTGCAGAACGTTCATGTATCCAATAATCACTAGGAGAGATAATAATCCAATAATCAAATCAATTTCCTTAAAAGAGGGAAGACCAAGTCCCTCCAACTACCATGGACCTGCCTCAGAGCAGTGACAATTTGCAAAGGAGAAGGGCACGGAGGAGCAGAGCAACTGATTTACAAAAGCTTCATTCAACATCAGGATTTCCCACGCTAGCTGGAGCATGAGCAGAAGTAGTCTCCTCCTCTAGGACAAGATGAAGCAGAAAACAAATGATAACGGGATCATCTGAAATAAAAGAAATTTGCTAAGAGGTGAAACAAACCACTCTGTACAATAGGATCCATTTATAACGTAATACTAGAGTACCAGTTGGACAGTGGTTTAGTAATGGATGTTTCACTTTGAGGAGTTTAGGTTTTAAATTAGGCTATATAAAAAGCTATGCCTGTGAGAGCTAACCTAGGAAAAAAGTCATCCTTAGAATGTAATGGAAGCCTGAGCTCTAGATCGCAAGGACAGGAAAGTAAAAAGAGAAAGATAAACGTTCTTTGTAGTTTCTCCTTTGAAAATCTCATTCCTGGTTTCACCCTTTATTCAGAAGTGGATTAGAGTATTTAAAGAGCCTCTGTAGGCATGTTAAAGGGGACTCCCACTGGAGCTATGCTCTAATTAAGCTACTTTCTGAACCATTCCACAGTTTGAGTAACTCAAAAAACATTTTAAAAAAAAATCACTTAATACAGGAAATCAAGAGTTCAAGCTTCTTAATTTTTAATAATTAAGGCAGAAATGCTTACATTTAAGACTTGTATGCTGTCGCTTTGTTTTACAGATGATGTTCTTTGTGATAATGGCTTATGCCAACAGTTAGTTTGGACTCCTTTTTATTGGAAGCCACCTTCCTCTAGGCATATTACCAGCCCTACTACAACTTCACTATTTACACTGCTTGCTCTCTTGTGTGAGCTGTTAACCACTGGATCCTCAAAGAATGTATCCGAAGTACCAATTTGCTGATTTATCCATCAGGAAAACAACATTCTGCAGTGATACAACCCCCTCTCTCTTTACTTAGAAAGCCACCAAAGCTCAGATATGCAACTCGGGTATAACAAAACTCCGATGACAACTGAACGTTGCTATTCTACAGAGATGACTGTTCTCGTGGTCCCAAGAGTTGCGATAGAGCGGCAAGAACAAATTACCTCTTTCCATCCCAAAATAATACCATAATTTGTTAAATAATTGCTCCTAAAAATAGCAGCAGAGGGGTGAGGAGAAGATACATATTATTCCCCAACGGCCTAGTTACAGACCTTTCCTTTGAGCACATTCTGGTGTCCTTCCACAGTTCTCTTTTTTCCAAGATGTGTTACCCATTCAAATAAGCTGCTTCCCCAGCCTGAAGTCAGGCTGTGAGCGGGCACTGGAGCCCAGCACCATGGCTGACGTGTAACAGGGTAAGACAAGACTTCTGCTGCCTGCAGTACTGGGGAGGAGAGAAACTCCACAATGATCTCTGATGAAGGATAATCTTCATGAGTCACGCAGGAGAAAGAGATACAGTAAATGATTCTTTATTCTTCCACAGTAAGGGGAAATGGGAGTGCTACCGGAGTTTCTAGATAAACAAACATCCACATTTGTGACGGCTTGCACTGCAGCGAAGGTAGCAGGGAGCTCTTCTCAACAAGGCAGCCAGACGAACTGGACCCGCTTTTAGACTAGGTTTTGTGAAGATTTACAAGCACAGATTGACTAGCTTATCAGCAGGGAGGGCACGGGAACAGCGTTCATGAAAGCAGACCAAGGGAGAAACAGCTCCCATGCGCTGCTGAGGCGTTAGAGGTGCAAATGCACGGCACGAGGGAGCCGAGCAGAACATCAACCTTCCCTGGTGCTTCAGTCTCTTCTGCTACATTAAAGCGTGGCCTGGGAAAAAGCTCATCTCTAAGCTGCACTCCAACCCTCGTTTACTTCCCAGGAGCTTCCTGCTGAGTTCAGGCCAAAGCTGAATCCAGGAAAGGTTCCATAAGGAAAACTAGGGGCAAGAGTGGAAAAGGCCTGACGGATACACAAAGCCACGCTTCTCCCACACGTAACATCAACCCTCAAGTGTCACAGCGAGCTGGTGACTGAGGAAGTGGTGATGCAGATCAGACTGTGGATTAAGCAGAAGTCATTTTTTGCTTTGATAGTATCTTGATAGCAGTACTTAAAGGACCAGAGTTGATATTTTTATAGTTGAGTAAGCACTTAAGACATAAAATAGTCATGTAATTAGAGAGACGGGGAGCAGCTCTAAAACTAGATGTTAATGAATGTATGTTGGTTTAACAGATATTTCAACATTAGTTTATATCAACACACTCTCGGAAACTAATACACCCACAGCCTTACAGGAACAAAACCACACTAGGATATTAAAGCTATTTTACAAAGGAATAAAAGTTTAAAGATAAAGGTCATTACAGAACTGGTACGCCCCGATTTGCCTTTATCATTTGCAGGAGTGTATCCGACCATAAAAAGGGGAGGATAATAGAAGTCAAATAGAAATTGTGTAGCTGGAGAAAATCAGCAGTCAGGGAACCTAGTTCATAGTTTTTTGCCTTTTCTGTTATTATTGTTTCGCTCGTAGGACTTTGCATCATTTTTGCCGTTGATGCTGTTTCAAGGCAGTGCTTCATGCCTAAGTGGACTACTAGCAGCATATTCTCCACTGTCATCCGGGAAATAAGAATAACCCGTGACAAGGCAAGCGCTTTCAGGAGAAGACATGAACATCTTCACTGACTTGCGATGCATAAAACTCGGCTCCCAGTGTATCTATATTTCATCCCTACATTTCTGAGTATATAAAACCTCCAACACATTTTGAGTCAGAGCCAAAATATTTTGATTCAAAAAAACCCTAACTTACTGAGACATCAAAAAACCCCAGATTTTTCTTAATGAAATATATGTCTGAATACTGCACCAAAAATGTACATTCTGCTATGCCTTTATGTTTCTTGCACTTTTGATGTGTGTAATTAAGTTCTGCGTATCTCGAGGAGCTGCTAGAGAATTAGACACTAATCTGTAACTCTTATAAGTTGTCACAGTTCCTCTGAAATCAATGGATGTTTTGACAATTTACACGAGCTGAGGAACTGCTCTGTGCATTTCATAAAAGACACGCTGTTGTTTAATTACAGGGAAGTTCACAAGAAGTCTCCATGGCTCAGGGAAAAGCCGGTCCTTTCAGCAACAGCCGTTTTCTGTTCTTTTAAACTCATTAAGAACTTCAGTGTCAACAATCATCTTTCTTTCAGTAAGGACCACAAAGGTTCTTTAGCTGAAAGAAACACTTGCATGTATTGTAGTCAACTTCATTTTGAAGCGTGGCCTTGGTGCTGCAAGGTAGCTGTTAGCAGAAGTGGGGAGGTGTCATCAGAGGACTGTAATAACAGGGGAAGAAACCAGGGGCGGTCAGAGAAAAAAACAGCTCAACACAACAACAACAACACGGCATCACTCCAAACATTTCAGTGAACGTTTGCAAATAGCCTGGAAGAGCGAACCAGGGACATAGCTTGTATTATAAGTATTTGCTTGCTCTATACCATGTTTCTAAGCACAGAACTGCAGCAATTATGCTCTTCTACCTCACGGTGAGCCGTGAAGATAAATACCTTAAAAATACCTGTGCAGACATTGTAATGATAGTATAGAATTTAGAATAGCTACCTATGAGCAATGGAGTCTGGATTGAAGCATTAAAAAGAAGGAGGATGCTGAATTTTCAGCAGTTGTCTTTAGTGTAAATGCAGATGCTCCTTTAAAAAAAAAAATCTGATTCAAAGTCTTGTTAACTTACACAGTGCTGCGCAGAGGGTCCGTGCCAAAGCACAAGGTTTAGAAAAGCATCTCTATGTCTTGCAATGTGTGTAAGCTCCAAGGAAATCTGGACAGACCAAAGCAACACTTACTTCCTCTAGGGACTTTGAAAAACACCAAACCCACCCAACGAAAACAAAACAACAACAAAACAATCTCACAGTTATAAAGCCAAAGCAAAGTACTTGTAAGTTGCATATATGAGCTGTGAACTACTGAGGCAAAACATCTGGGCAGTTGTGATCATTTACCTATACAGGGGGAAAATAAGTCACACAAGGATGAACTAAGACAGAATTTCCAGCAGCTAATGCCAGGCCTGTGCCGCAGGTAACACCCAGGAAAACACAAACACACATCCTATGGCAAGGGCTTCAGCCTAAATGCGGTACCTCATTTATCTGGTGGTTTATTACTAGAATTTCCCTTATTTTACTGTTTCTCTCCATCCATACTTCAGTTCTGTAGCTTGCTGTCCTATTTTCTTTCTCGTATACTTTTCCCTAAAGCAAGGCATGAGAATAATATCATGACTGGGAGGACATTCTAGGTAATACAAATGCAATGGTGTCTGAGTAAGAAGAGTTCAATTCTCGCTACAACCCACAGGAGAGAGAAGTGAAAATGCCAATTCTACTGCCTTTTTCCCAAGGGTCGGTGCACTCCTTTTTTACATCAAGAGAGCTGGAGCAATTCTGCCGACCGATTTCCAGACGTTTCTAATAGGAACAGACCCTGGCATAGTAAGTCACCTGATCCTCCACTTAAAATGCATCACCAACAAAGCAAACAGATACCGAGGCAGCGTGAATCAACGACCATGCTTCTTCACGTTGAACTCATCTAGCCCGGCACGGTCTTAAGCCAAAGATTTCAGTTCAAAGTCCAACTTCAGCATCTGAATTAAAACATGCTGTCGATGGTATGCGTAAGCACCTGGCCGCGGGCCCGCCCCGGGGAGCATCTGCAGCAGCGGCTTCCAAGGGGCAGCCACGGCTCCCACCACATCTGGCGGCAGCTGAGAGCCAGCCGGCAGCCCCCGGCCACAGCCCGCTGCTCGCAGGGCTTGCCCCAGAGCTTCAGCCGCAGCTAGGAGACAAGAACAGGAGCAGAGAGAGGAACACAACCACTGGCCTTTTTCTTTTCACACCATCGGATAAGCAAGAGGAAGCTCTCACATTTTTGCAGTTTTTGTCCAACTGCAGAAGAAGTCTTCCTCGGGTTGGGAAAAGACCCTCTCGCTGGGTGCGGAGGTTTGAGCTTACGGCCCGACTTCAGTTCTGATGTTCACACAAGATACAAGGAGGACCCCCCCCACCTTTTGTGACAGTCTTTGGAAACCAGATCCCAACTGCAGAGCCAGCCATAGGTGTAAGGCAGCTTCGAAAAAAGACCCCCGGCGGGTGCTTTGTAATTAGAAATTGCAGGAAATGACTCAGACGTAACTCTGAATTTTAATTTTCCCCTCGGTTTCTAATTTAGCCAGAAGGAATAAATTAGTCCCCGGTTAGGAATATCTACCATCTTCGAAACTTGGATATTCACAGAGAGCAAATCGCTCTTCCCGTAGAAGGTCCCAGCTGAAGGATGTAAATGGTAAACTGCATGGAACACCATTTATTTACACTATTTTGGAAACACGAAAGGTTGAACTGACCCTCCTATGATTCAAATCTGAGTTTACAGCATCATTCATCATCTCAGAATGGGTTTGTTCCAGTCTCCTTGAACAAAACTATTTTCTCCTCACATTCGCCGCACAGAATTGGCTGAATTTCAATTCCAAGGTGTATCGTCCAAGGAACGGGTTTGGAGTGAAAGGTGTCAGGCTGGCAAAAATGGATAATTAGATTGGTATAAAATCTAATTTTTTTTAATATAGCAGGCATTTAGATTTTTCTCTGTAATATGATTTAGAGTCGCATAACAATCACGTTTCTTGGCTCTGGAAGTAGGTTTCATCTCTAGCTGGACAAGAGAAAGGATTTTAATAAGAAATTATGCAACAAAGAGGTGAAATTTGTTTTGCGTACAGTAGGAAAATCCTTGCCCCTCGAGCGCCGCACGTTTGCCGGTATGCGCCCAGAGCTGGGGGCGGGGAGATCACTTGTGACCAACTTGCCGGGTGACCTCTGCCTGATTTTGGTTATGCCTTAAAAACCACCTTCTGTTGTGCCAGGTGATCTTATCAGTGACCTAAGAAGAGTAGGAACCAAAAAGTCTTCTAGAACAGCGATTTTCTTGAGCTTGTTTTAGCATGTGGGGATGGTGGAGGGGGCTGGGGGCTCAAGCACCATCCTGCCAGAAAAATGACTCTTTCAACTTTTCCACAGGTCTTCCAGGGCAGACTCCAGGTGTAAACTCAGAAGCTGAAAGTGGCATTTTCCTCCTGCATTTTGGGCGGGCAGGCAGGAGGGGAGGTGGTCCAACTGCACAATGACAGATTATGCAAATCCTCCCAGAGCATCTAATCAATCACGGCATCGGGAGAGGAATGCAGCTCGTCTCTGAATTAGCCTCTATCTCGGCGTCCTCCTCGCGTGAAGCATCCCCCCTCGCTTGGAATGACATCAGAGCAGCTCCGAGTCCTTGAAAGTCTGGGGGTTGATTAGCTGGAGGAACGGGTTGCTTCTGCCAATCACCACCCTGCAAAGCCGCCTCGATACTCTTATAGATATGAGGGAGAGGGAGGCTGACTACAGCAAAGAGGAGGCACGGCGGCAGCACCGGCACTAGTAACGGGAGCAGCTGGTATTCGGGTGATTAAATAGTTCTTGCAGCAGCCTTTTTGCTGGAGCCTGGTCACTCCCCCGTGTAATCCCCATGTCCAAGAAGGAAGCTGCATTTTGAGCAGCGTGCTGAAGAGAGGCTTGACTCATTCCAGCTGGCTGCTTGTTTTGAAAAGGACAGTCTGTGTATAACTGAGATGTGACCGTGCCGGTAGAGTTCAGCGACTGGGGCTGGAGCAAGAGGAGCCTTCCCGGGATGCCGCTCACACAGCTGCTATCAGTTGAAAACTCTCCCCACTTTACCTGCAGCCATGTGAAGAGATTTGAAGAGCAGATGTCTCTTTCCTGCACGCTAGGAAGAGAAATTCTTCTGTAGGTAAGCTATTGTTCAGCCTCTGCACATACTGTTCCGTTAACCTATACTACAGGGTATATATTCCTATGACTAGAGAGACACTGCCTGTACTCAGAGACAGCGGTGCCTGAGCAGGTATAAATATTCACGCGGTGGGTTAAATGGTTTGCCTATAACCTAATTACCTACAGTGAGTACTTCAGAAAGCTGCCTGGAGCTTGGCATTCAAAGGATGATTTGAAAGTTTGAGAGAGTCCCTGCCATGTTTGCATGCAAGTGCCCTCGCTGTAAACAGATGCGTGCCCTCCGAGGGGAAACAGTTGTCTGGCTAACCAGAAACGAACAACCGCAGGGGTTAAGGCATGGGAAGTT
>WTSP01002092.1:0-29604 GCA_025331215.1 Actenoides lindsayi
TTCCCTTCCCTTCCCTTCCCTTCCCTTCCCTTCCCTTCCCTTCCCTTCCCTTCCCTTCCCTTCCCTTCCCTTCCTCTCTTCTCTGTCTCTGAGATTTTTAAGAGCTCAGACAAGCAACAATGACTGGAGACCAAGCTAACTTGTGGCATAAAGGTCATATCCTGCTCATGTTAAATAATCAAATCACCTGCTGGAGAAATGTACATAGGGAGGACAAATATATGGAAAGGAAGAGACAGGAAAAGAGATAACGGACACAAACTTGAACATAGCAAGTACCATCTAAATATGAGGAACTTCTCTACTTTGAGGGTGGAAGAACACTGAGCAGGCTGCCCAGAGAGGTGGTGGTGGAATCTCCATCTCTGCAGACATTCCAAACCTGCCTGGACATGATCCGGTGCAGCCTCTTCTAAGTGAACCCATTCTGGCAGGGAGGTTGGACTAGATGATCTTCAGAGGTCCCTTCCAACATTTAACATTCTGTGATTCTGTGACCTGTGAGACTACCTGTACTTCTGAACACAAGGTTGTACCTCACAAGATTCTCTCTCATCCTCTAAGGGCACTCTTCAGCTCAGCTCATGTGTATTCCCAAACACTGCTCCTCCCAAAAGGTGACTACATCCAGGACATCTACTGGATATAGTCCTCAGCCTGTGCTGTTCCCAAAACCATACCTCGAGTTTGTCCTGTCAAGCTGTCACAGGCCAAAGCATCCCAGAATGAAACAGGATGGACTGCCACAGGCCAGGTTTGCTCTTAGGTGCCCCTCCCCATGTTGAGATCACACATAGCTGTTCACAGGCTAGATCAGCCTCAGTGAGTACAAACAGAATGCAAAGAACTACCTCCTCTAGTTTCATTACTGTAACATCTTCTAAATACATGGAAGAGAGGTCATGCTTTTTGAAAGCTAACAGTACTTTATTTTGACAACTAGAAACCACATCCAAGAGTAATTCACACAACAGGTAATAGGACATAACATGCCCAAAGAAGCACCTATTTCTTATGCTCTCAGATTACTGCATCTCTCTAACCATGACCTCTGACAAAACAAGCAGCAGCATTCTTATTCCATTTTCTTTTTACTCCTTCACTGGCCTATCAAAATAAACAAAAATATCCAACTATCTCTTTTGAACAAAGGACTAATAAGGATGATACCTTCAGAGACTTCCTACAAAGACAAGAAATCAGGCATTTACAGGAGACTGCTATTTTTAGTGATCCCAGCTCTGTTTCCTCATGTGTCACTGACTCTGCTGGGGTGCTGTCACCAAGTGGCAATTCTGGCTGCTTGCACAGCAGCATAAAACATACAACCACGGTAACTGCTGTGTTTCAAGATTTCTTAGTTTACCAACTCTGCACGTGTTTGGTTGCTTTCAGAGTACTCAGTGGGCCTAAAGATGCACGTACAAGAGTGACTGCTTACGGGAAATAAACTTCTATTTTTCTCTTGGTGGCTTCATGCTTTATGGACGTCTCTGTTTTATGCCAACGAATTGAAGCAGAACAGCCAGAATTAGACATAGACAGTCTAGGAAGTGTGCCAGCTAATAAATGCTACAGCAAACAGGGAATCCCACCTGCTTGCAGATGTCTCTCTTGTTTTGTGGGACAAGAGCAATGTGTTTAGTACTATTAAACCATTATAAATCATTTCAATGAATTCCCAAAGTAGGAAATTGCCATGGTGCGTTCAATACTGGCACAGATTTCTCCCAGTAGAGCTCAAAGTGGAACAGAAGGCTACGAATAGATGTGCATACAAGCTGAGAAACCCAGGTTAAATTGTTCTTTGGAATAAACTCAGAATACAGGAAAGGACATTCCCTGATGGTGGACAAGATGACGTAAAATATTCTATCTCCAACAAGCACCCACCCTTTGTTAATTTAAGGGAGTCATCTTAATATTTCCAGGTATTCTTGATTCCGTAGGCTGGGAGAGCTCAAAATAGGCAGCATTTTTGCTCTGTTATACCCTTGTATTGGTCTGATTTCACATGTTCTCTGCATGCTTCCAGTGACTACAGACTGGAGTCCTCCGCCTGAAAGAATGACAGTCCAAGGTGAAAATCCATAATCCAGAGCCTCTGGGTAAAAAAAAAAATAGCAACATAACTAGTTTTGGTGAGGAAAATGGGCCTTGATGAGTGTGTCAGTATGATCTTCTGCACCTACCAGCTCTTCACTAGGAAGGAGGGAATTACGTCTCCCAGCTTTCACAGGGGCACAGGATGGAAAATCTTTCTGGAAGACTGAGAGTAATCAAAACCTTGGGGAAATCAAAGCTAGAATTTGATAATAAAATTCACAGAGGCAGAGAGGACTTCCTGAGTTCGTTATTCCAGGCCTTTTCCTGAGACATGGTCAATCCCACCTAGGCCCACCCTGATCCATCTGGGTAGGATGTGCTGTTACTCTTTCCACACTAAGCACTTCCCACACTTTCCAACAATCAATTTGTGCGCTTCATTAGTCTTCCTGATGAAAGCATGTTGATAACTTTCAAACATCTCCTATGGTTGTATGCAAAGCCTTTCATTTCCTGGGCCATCCCCCACAGACCTGCGCTCTGGATTCTTCCATTTGTTCTACCAAGAGACTGTTTTCTCAACTCCTCCTTTCGTTAAACCTCACACATCTTAGTGGTAGCTGAGGGATCTGGGCTTGTTGAGCCTGGAGAAAAGGAGGCTCAGGGGAGACCTTCTTGCTGCTCTTGACAACTCCCTGACAGAAGGATTGGTCTCTTCTCTTGAGTAACAAGTGATAGGGCAAGAGGAAATGGCTTCAAGTTGGGCCAAGGGAAGTTTAGGTTGGACATTAGGAATAATTTCTTCCCCAAAAGGTTTTTCAAGGCCTCGCCCCGGCTGTTTAGGGTGGTGGTGGAATCCCCATCTCTGGGGATTTTAAAAGATGTGTAGATGTGACACTTAGCGACATGGTTTAGTGTCAGACATGGCACTGTTAGGTTTGCAGTCAGAGTCAATGATCTTAAAGGTCTTTTCTGACATAAACGATTCTATGATTCCATGATTCTATCCTGTAATATACCATATATTAATATGCCATTTCATATTGCATCATAACAAACTGCACTGCATCCACTGGTATTGTAACATCGTGTATTACGCTGTTCTGGACTGAGATGTTGTTTATTTTGTGACAATGCTTTATACCATAGTGTACCCTCATCTCATCTTACATACAAGCACCAATTAACCAGACAGGACTGATACCCTCATGTTAGTATTGGTAGGCCTTGCACTTGCAGTTCAAACAGAGTTTCAGACTGATCTCAATATTTATCTCAGAAAAAAAATGCCTTCTTCGGCTGTTTTTGAAGAAGTGATATTTCTACAAGAAATGTCTCCTTTCAGGGGATTTGTCTTTTTTAAATAAACAAAACAAAGAACCCTCCTTCCCCTTCACCCCAATCCCAAACCATCACTTGACATTTTTCAGTCTTCTACTAAATCCCTCAAATTTATACATTTCATCTGAAAAAGGTGCCGGTTCTGCAGAAACCCTGAAATGTTCCATGAGAAAAATAAAGAAATGCTGTGCCCATTTTCCATATAGCCTTGCTCTTTCCTGTAGCCTCTGTTGCAATAAAATACATGAGTTTTTCTCCATGTAAGCTCTAGGGAATTTTAATGATGTTACCATCAGGATCCCAATTCCCTACTCTAGTCTGCTAAAGAGTTTTCTGTGTGGCAACATTGGCTGTTCCAGTGTTGCTCCTCTCTTGTACCACTGAGAGAAGAGACAGCCCTTGGGTTTTGTACATCACGGAGGTCCTGAAGTGGCAAAGACTGGAGTCTATCTGTAGGGTCTGCATGGATGTTAGCACGTGAGTACATGCATGGGTGCACATGTGTGTCCTGCCTGTGATTTTGAGTAAGCGTGTGACCTCGCTTGTGCACATCAGTGATCATGGGGATTTCATACAGCTCCAGGTGTGTCTGTGTGTGGGAATGAGGGCTGCTTCAAAAGAAGAATGGCCAGAGGGTCGAGATGATTTCCCCCCTCTACTTTGCTCTGGTGAGACCTCACTCGGAGCACTGTGTCCAGTTCTGGAGTCCTCAGAACAGGAAAGACACAGAACTGTTGGAGTGAGTCCAGAGGAGGCCATGAAGATAATCCAAGGGCTGCAACCCCTCTGCTGGAAGGACAAGATGAGAAAGTTGGTGTTGTTCAGCCTGGAAAAGAGATGGCTCTGGGGAGACCTTCTTGTTGTCTTTCAGGACTTAAAGGGGGCCTACAGAAAAGAAATCTCTTTTGGCAGGGTCTGTTGTGACAGAACAAGGGGTGATGGTTTTAAACTAAAAAAAAAAAAAAGAGGAGATTTAGACAAGATACAAGGATTTATTTTTTTTTTAACAATGAGGATGATGAAACACTGGCACAGGTTGCAGGTGGTAGGTGCCCCATCACTGGAAATGTTAAAGACGAGATTTCACAAGGATCTGAGTAACCTGCTCTAGTTGAAGATGTCCCGGCTCAGAGCAGGGTGTTGGACAAGAAGACCTTTAAAGGTCCTTTCCACTCAAAATATTCTATGATTCTTTGAATGTCTGAATCTGTGTGAATCTGGGAATCTCCCCAGATGCAACTGTGGAAGGTTAGAAATCTTGTGCTGTGTGCATGTGTTCCGTCCTGTGTGTCTGCACATGTGTTTGCATGTTGGCACAATGAATATTTAAAGCCTCCGTGTATTTTATACATTGCATGTCAAAGATAGATATCTCTTTAAAAACTGGTAGGATCTCTGAATTCATCTTTCTTCCATAAATTATGTAAAATTAGCTATTGGTACACTGGAGAAACGCAGCACAGGTCATGATTTGATATGTCATAGCAGTGCTCTTGTATTTATAGAAACATTATTCATTTCTACTGTGCTCCTCATTACAGAATAAATACATTAATCTGCAGACAAAAGAGGATTTTGCAAAATCTGGTGTTGTGGCAATTCAGGAAGTCTCTTTATATATGCTGCATTATATTACAGAGCATTGTAACATATGTTAGGGTGTCATTAGGTTTATGGTGAATTACAGTTAAGGCTGGCTTTGCTTAACATGGATGGTTTTACCAGGGAGACCTGTCATTGCGCATATGGTGGATTATATCTGAGCCTTCCTTTATGTTCACCGCCCTCTACTTGCATTTCTAATGAATGAATTCAGATTTCCATTCCATAACCCAGGGATTTATTTTTATAGAGAGTGGAAAGCACGTTGGTTTATTTTCTTTGGTAATTTGTTGCTTTTCATGCTTGTCAGATAGGTTTCATTCTTTGCAAATAACACAAAAGAAGAAATATGCAAATCCAGCTTATATTTCTGGAGGTTTCCCCACACGGAAAGGATTCAGAATTAAAAGAAGAAAAAAAAATGAGAAAGAAAATCTTGAATTTTATTTGGGAGGAACTCAATTATACTTTGATATTTCTTTACATAGAGTTGAAAAAAACCTTTCTTCCATAACTCCTTACTTCTTTTACCTGGAATGTTTTCAGGTGTTGGAAAATGAAAGTAGGTTTTTAGATATAGCTGCCAAAAATAAAAAACCTTCTAAACATGAACATTCTCTCTTCCCATAATCTTTCACATGCAGTTCTTTGGTTTTCCTATTTTTAATTAAAACTTGAAGAGTTCTGCCAGATACAAACTGTTTGTATGAAAACTTTGATTTGATGAAAAAAGGTATTTTCCATCCCTGAATGTTTACTATTTCTTGCAGCAGTGCTTTGGACTCATGAGGTGGGAGCCTTCTTACTCAGTATTGTGCAAAAGCAAAGATATTTTCTAGAGACTTTGGTCAAGTTGTTATTTCTGGTTTGAAAATACGGAACGTAATACGGCTTCCTGCAACGTGTGTGCTAACAAAGGACCTCACTGCATTAGATATTTTATACCACGCTGGAAGAGTTACTCATGCACCTCTCAAATGTACACCCTTATTAGAATGAACAAAGCGTCTCTTTGCCCTTTTCCTTCCCCTATTTCATGATGATGTATGTGAAGCTTTGGGTGATGAAAGACCCCATCCATAACTGTTTTGTTTTGTTGTGGTTTTTTTTTTCCCCTCAGTAAGCAGCAAGTAGATTTAGGAATATAAATTTTCTTCCCCTCCTAGCAAACATTTTTTTGAATAACAGTGGTGGATGCAATCTTTGCACAGAGGACAGCGACAACCAAATTACTCAAGTTTTTTCACACCGTGAGTGACTCTTGCTCCTTCCACCCTATCTTTTAACTGTCCAGGTTTTACGTTTTTAGCTCTTTCAGAGGCTTAACCAACCAATCTGATGAATTGCAAAAGACTGCTTGTCCTTCTGTAAGCACGGTGATTGAAAAGCCAATTCACTGATGGAGACAGGCCAGTGTATTAACCATCTCCACCTTCCCCAGATTGGACTTTTGTTCTTTGGGGTGAAGTAGGTCCCGCGTACAGATAAGGCACCTTAAATGAGAGCCACTTTTACTGTTATTTTCCTTGCAGAACTTTAAAACCCTTAAGTCTGCAGAATTTGTGTAAGCTTGCTAGTTAGATTAGAGATTGTGCTGAGACTGTTCTGATACTCCCCAAAGAGACATACTCGCTGTGTTTCTGAGCAGCATGAACTGTTTACCCAGACCTTAAAAAAATAAGAGGTTTTTATTGCTGTCATTGCTAATAGCAGTCTTAAAATTTATAAATGGACTTATATTACATTAAAAAAAAATTAAAAACAACACATTATAAATCTCCTAATAAGAAATGGTGAAAGCATTGCTGCAATATTTCTTTCCTGTAAACACAGGCGAGCTTGTGAATGGGGAAACTGTGGACTCCAAAACTTTATATACTGCAAATAAACCCCTATTTGTATTTTCAAGTCTTCAGGACCATTTTGCAAAGGAAATTTTTAACCTTCACAAATACCCACGCAACATTGAAATGCAGCCAACTCTGGGGAAGGATTCATGTCATTGTGGAATGGGACCCACAACGAATGAAAAGAAAGAGAGCAGGGACAATACAAGAAAGAATTCCCAAATTCTCAAGGATTCCTCTAGTGCACTTCCAAGGAGATTTGGCTAAGATGTCTTTCTCAGACAAATGTATGACTATACAAAGCCTTCTACACCTTCAATTCCATGGCTTTTTCATAGTCCTGATCACAAGTGAATCATACATTACCCCAGACCTGCTGGGTGCTTTGCGACAATGTTGGATAAATGATCTTAAACATCTTTTAAAATTATTCTATGAGGGTTTTTTTCCAAAACCTCTTTTGGTTTTGATGGTTAGAAGTGTTTGCATTTCCAGCCAGCATTCATTTGAGATGAGTTTTTAGCTCTTTGTTCTGGTTCCAGCTTTATCTTGCAGCTAAAATAATTCTTCCTCCTCCCTGCTGCTTGTCTAGAGGAAGAGATTGTAGACCAGACATACTCCTACACAGCTTTCAGTTCAACCCAGGCTTTTCTAGTCTTTTCTATTAAAAGAAGCTCCTCTTAGCTTTGACAGTTCTTGAAGGCTTTCCCTGCATGCATTTCACATTGCACCCATCTTGCCTGAGTGAAGGTGGATGGTCTGGCTTGTGATATTCCCAAGAAGCTCTCAGTTTACACAAATATGAAAGCTTTGCTCTCTACAATATCCACAGAATGGTTTGGGTTGGAAGGGACCTTTAAAGGTCATCTAGTTCCAACATCCCTGCACTGAGCAGGGACATCTGCAACTACAGTAGGTTGCTCAGAGCCCTGTCCAACCTCACCTTGAAAATTTCCAGGGATAGGACTTCTACCACCATTCTGGGCAACCTGGTTCAGCATTTCACCACTCTCATTGTACAAAGTTTCTTCTTTATATCATTCCCTTCTGATACAGTGACACAGCATCACATTCACCTTTTTCACAGCTTTTCACATCTGCAACTAGGAAACACAATTTCAGTGAGGAGAGAGCATCTCTCAGTACATGGAATCACACAATCATCTCACCAGGGCCCATGGTCCCACATTACCCACCTACACTATATGTACAAACCAGCCCCCCAGGTCTGACTGCTCCTTGATCTGCCAATCTTTTTTTTTTTTTTACATGGAGCTCACTCTGCAGTGGCCACTAAAAATACATAGAAAAAGGAGAAAGGGAAGAGTTGCCAATGTACTGGTGTGTGTCAAACACTCCAGCACACCCCAGGGCAGCAAGGCAAAGATCTCTCCCTCAGACTTCTTGCCTGACAGCATGGCACTGGGACTGTCTGTCCCCAAAGAGATGAACCCATGACTCTAGCTCATTTGAAACCTCCCTTCTTAATTAGGCAAGCATTTTTACAGAGCTCTTCTGGTTGCTGTGTGTATAAGGCTAACTTAGGTTGTGATTTTTTTTAATGCCACAAGAGGAAAGAAAAGCCTTTCACTCAGAAGTGACATTTTCTTTTCATTTTGTCTCTTGCAACAAAGAAAAATAGAGCAAGAATTCCAATTTGAAACTAAAGCTTGTTGTTTTGAACTCCCTTCTTCTAGAAATGATCCTGGAAAAGGATTTATTTTTTTTCTTCCACCAAACAGTTCAATTTCTATGAAAGTAAACATATTGGGAAAATTAAAAAAGGAAAGTAATTTAATTTTTTATTTTATCAGCTGGTCACAAGAGATATGACTGCTGTTCCTCGGTGCCATCCCTCAGAAGGCTCAAATGCCTCATGAAACTCAAACTTATTAGCATTATAAGACCATTTCATCTGGGTGCCATCTAATATGGTTGGTGCTTTCAGTTCTCATTAGCTCAGAATTAGGTGAATAATGAACTGTAAACACCAGAACCTAAGTAACAAGACCTTTCAAGCTCATAGGCAAGTTAAGCAAGCCTTTTTTTAAAAACAGATTCTTGAATTTGGATGTCCAAGTTGTTCTTACTTGGCTCTTTAAGCAAATATCCGTTTTTAACTTGTTATTTAACTAATCAGTGCCTTAGTTTCCTCTCAAATTAAATGAGAATAAATAAGGTCATCACTTCAGAGGAGTAGGGAGGGAGGGAAAAGGATACTTTGATGTTCCCAAAAATGCTCTGGGGTTCACAGAGATGAAAACCCTCATTTAACCCATTCACCAGGAGTTTTTGTGATCAAGAAAGCTTGTCCGAAGCTCATGTCTTTGTTCTGTGTGATTCTTCAGCCACAGAGAATATACTTCCTGCTGTCAAGCTCAGTCTAGAGACTCCAATCCTCCACCAGGGTAAAGCTGTAGACATGAACCAGGAAAGAAAGGGAAGTCTGGACATCAGTACTGAGATGAAACTCAATAGTATCACACTCCTTCCCGGAAAAGTTGAGAGCAAAACATGAAGCTCATTCCTGCTTTCCATCAGTGCTACTACACGGAGCAAAGAAAAAACAAGTGCAAGCCCATCACTTCACACAACAAACCCCAAGCAAAGGAGGGAGAAGCTGGGGAGGCAAAGAAAGATGCAACAAAGGCAGATCTAGAGTGGGAAAAGACCCGACTCATTCCTCCAAGATGCCATTGTTCCCAGTTACGTATCTTCCTGACAGTAAGGAAGAAGCATTGCTAGTTCCTAAATAAAATTGTGATAGGGAATATCTTACCTCCATCCCCTTTCCTGAACTCTCATTCACCCCCTTTGAAGAGGTGAGAGAAATGCCCAGGGCTTTGTACTGGAGAGAACAGGAGAAGTGAGATCTGGCTGCTTTTCCCAGTGGGGAGAGACTTGACAGAGGTCTAAATTTGCATTTAGGAATGCTTTTGTGACAGCAATGTTTTCTACCAACTCATGTTATTGCTCCTGGGTAAGTCAGAAATGTAGGACCAGAAGAGCTGCCATGGCAAGCTGGAGCTGTGATCTGCCTTCTTCAGAGGCTGTAACAGGTAGGGAAATGAAATACCGTCCTGAGACATCAAGTGTAACATCCTCCTGCAGGAATTTTTTAGGTGCTATAGATTTAGAGTGTGAAAACCTAGAAAATATACTTGTTGTGTATAAAGGTATTGTCTAGTTATAAATGTAGTGTTATCAACAGGAATATCTGTGCTGTCTCGTGGTTTGCTTCTATTTTTTTTTTTTATTTAATGATAGCCTGTGGCTAATAGTCCATATTTGTGGGGAAAAGTTAATCTAATTTCCAACTAGCTACCATAAGTTATTTCTTTAACCTACAAATTCAGTGTCTGATCTGCAGAAATCATAGAATCATAGAGTGGTTAGGGTAGGAAGGTACCTTTAAAGATCATCTAGTCCCAAGCCCCCTGCCATGGGCAGGGACATCTCTCTCTAGACCAGGTTGCTCAAAGCCCCATCCAATCCAGTTTTGAACATACCCTGTGATGAAGCATCCACAATTTGCCTGGGCAACCTGTTCCAGTGTCTCACCACCCTCATAGTGACAAACTTCATCCCAATTTTGAATCTAAATCTACCCTCTTCCAATCTGAAGCCATTACCTCTCTTCCTATCACTACACTACTTGTAGAAAGTCCCTCCTCAGATTTCTTGTAGATCCCCTTCAGATATTAGAAGGCCATAATAAGGTCTCCCCTTCAATTCTTCATACTGAACAACCCCAACTCTCTCTGCCTGTCCTCCTAGGAGAGGTGTTCCAACTCTCTGATCCTCTTTTTGGCCCTCCTCTTGACCCATTCCTCCATCATCATTGGAGAGAGGGATATACAGTGAAAGAGCAGTTCAACCCCACTGTCATGGAGACCCAGCTTAGGATGAGAGAGCTGCTGGTCTCTCTGCATGGATGGCAGAGGGAGTCTATAGTATTTATCATAACATTAACTCTCCTCAGAGTAAAGGAACTGCACACAAATGACCTTTCACTCTGTATTTCATATATACATTGCTGCATTTATGTTCAAGAAAAAAAGCAAAAGAAAACATAAAAAGGGGGGGGGAGGGGGAACCAAAATCAGAGAGACCTGAAGAGTTAAAAATGAACCTACTCTTCATTAGGTACCTCATTAAGCAGTAAACTAATGTTGGTGTGTGAAATAACAGACCTCAGCCCACACAGTGATCAATCTCCATTTGAAAACTCTTTTTTAATTCCCCATCTCTTTATTTTTTTGAAGATGCAGGCTGGGAGAAGAGATGAAACCCAAATAAATGTGCTGATGTGAATGCCTGGGCTAACAAGGGTCAGAGGCTGGCAGGGTGGATGAGGACTATGACCTCAGATGAACTGTGAGTGGCACATGGGTGAAGGAGAAGAGGGTGATACTAGGAACAGGGACAAGAATCCAGCAGGGATCATGTCCCTTTTCTTGAAAAGGCAAGGTGTGAGGAAGGGGGACAAAGCTGGAGGGAGAGGAACATCTATCCCTGCTCTATTTCAGCATGGTGGCCCCATAAACATCTGGAAATTTCCTACTGCTTTAATTGTGTTCCCTTATGTCTGTGTCTGCCATATAAACCTTTTAGAGCTGGTTTAAGACTCATTGTTGGGGGGAGTTGAAAAATTGTCCACGTTACCCTATCCACCTTGTTCTGGGAAAGACAGCCCCCAGGAACAGAGGTCCAGATCTCCACACAGCCCCAGCAAGTACGTCCAGTGGGTGATGGAGTTGGTAAGACACGATGATAAAACTTTTTCTTACCTGTCCTCCTCTATCCTGAAAACAAAGCAAAGATTAGCAGATGGGATATGACTGGAGGTACTTCACTGGTGGTACCTGGAGGAGCAGATTCACCCAGCAAACCTCATGGTCAGTGTTGTTTTAACCCTGTGCGCTGGCTCCCTGTTTCAGCAACCCACATCTGCCCTGTGGAGGTGCACACTGTGAGCTGAGGAGCATGCTTCTTCAAGAGATGCTCTTCAGTCTGTAAGAACATGCAGAAAAACTGTTCCTCATTTGCAGCACTGCAGCGACAGCTCTCTCTGGCTCTGTGATGACTCTTCAGGGGCCAAGGGACAGGCCCTTACACAGAGAATGATGCGTTGTTACCCATATGTGAACTCCCAGTGCAATCTGCTCATGACCACTACAACTCGTACCTGGAATATACTAGGCTCTGAGAAGCCAATCAAAATGAGGTTTAGTAGCTCAGATTAAAAAGAAGATACAGTTTTAGCTCTGGAAGTACTTTGTTGTTTTGGTCCAGGAATACACAGACTTTTAAGTCCTTAGTTTCAGTGCTGTTCCAGTCTATGTAGAATACAAAAATGGTTCTAAACAATATATTGATCTCTAGCTTCCTCCCAGAAACAGACAGAAATTAGTTCACATTCTCCTGCAACCCGTTTGCAAAGTGAAATACCACTGTGCACAGGGCAACAGTTCACTTTGATCAGAAACTGGATGAAAATCTGATTGGCAAAACTCAGCTGCTAACATATAAGTAAGATAAAACGAACAGTAAGCAACCTGAAATTTATAGGAGATTGAAAAGGACAATGGATCACCCAGACAGGCTCTAATTTGAAGGGATGAAATATTCACTGACTTCAGACATAGGACTGAAGTGATGACTGTAAATAAATCTGGTAGGGCAGTGAGTGGTAGATGAAACAGCAAAGTACAGTGAAGCAAAGCTGGAGTGCTTGGTGGGTCCAAGCAGACATTCCTCTGACACTGGGTAGCATGAAGCTGGGTGAATCTTTGTTAAGCATTAAATGAAATGCATACCAGATCTTAAGGAGCAAAAGACAAGATGAAGAAACACTGAAATGATGTCAGACAGCATTGTTGGGAAGTCTCATCTCTGCTGTACTAGCAAATGCAAAATTAAACAGCTCTGTACCAACAAAAATAGACAGACTGACATGATGATATCAGAAATGCATCCTTGAAGGTGAATTTCAATGAAAAAGGATCCATAAAAGAACAGGACACCAAGAGAAGCGCTCTGGAATAATACACAACACCCTTTGCCTCTCGATCATTAAAATCAATAGTAGAGGGGTGTCATCAGATGCATTGTGGAGTTGCCATCTGCCAGCTGGGCTGGCATGAATGGTTTTGTGAGGTTCACCTCAACTGAAACACCTTGAAGATGGTTTAAGCTATTGTGTTTTACTACATACCTGGGTTCAACTCAGGAAGTTAACAGAGCTGGGTACCTGGGCTCAGCCAAATTTGGGCTGTCATCATCACAGAGCACCTGATGACCTGCTGTCAAACTAAGGACCAAATTACTTCAATCATTTCACTCATTACTGTGAATCATTTCCAGCTCTTGTGTATCACCGAAGGTTGTAGCTCAGTCATTTGTAAAGGGGTGTAAATCACTCCTAGATTAATGGTATCACATCCACTGAAATGGACACGGAGCTAAAGCAATCCAACCAGGATAGGTCTGACCTTGGCTCTTCTATCCATGTTGTGAATTCTGCTTCTAGACACACAGCTTTATTATTCCTATATGCTGATCTCATCTTCCCCAACAGCATTTAATGTGCTTTATATTTAAGATCATACTCAGACCACCTACTGCAAACAGTTAATAGATCTGTAAGAGCCTACTACTGTGTGCTAGGTTTGAGACTGATGAACAAATCTGCTGAAGAGAATACAGACCTTGGATGCCTCCTCAGTCAGTAGAGGCAGGCACCCCACTGGAAAAATATCTGAGTCCAGTCCATACTGTTCCCCATTGAAAGAGAGGATTCAAGTTTGCCAGTGCTCTCCTGATCAGCTTTTGCAGATGTCAAAACTGTGTTTTGTTGAAGAACTCTGGTTTATTGAAGTCAAAATGTTTCTCATACATCCTTTTGGATAGGAAGGTATTTAAGTAGATTGTCTGATTAGGTCAACAGTGGAACACCTGAATCCAAAGTCAGATGTTCATCCCAGCTGATGAATACGGAGGAGGTTTTTGGAGGTTCAAAGTTCTCCTGATTATGATTCCAGAGGTAATAACCAGTCATCTGTGCAGGAGAGCAGCAAAGAGCTGGCAGGACAGAAGGGTGTCATATGCCAGACAGCCACCAGTTTAGTCTTGCTGGCTTTTTTATTTAATTGTAACTCTTGTAAATCTTGTGGTTTCTCTTAGAGTCTGACTGGGAAGAAAAAAAAAAAAAGAAAAAGAGAGGGAAGCTTCTGCTCCTTTTCTTACAGAAAGCAAATAAAACAGGCAAGTGATTTGATTGAGGATATAATGACAGAGCAGAAGTGAAGCTCTCCAGGTCTCAGTCCAGGAATGCAAGGTCTATTGTCCTACCCTTGGACCCAAAGCTAATTCCCAGATGGACAGCTGTCTGGACAACTGGTCTTTATGCTGTGACATCCAAGGCATCTGATGTAGCACTATATGTGGCCTTTCTTAACGTATTATTTCCCACAGTCAGTGACCAATAACATTTTGAGGAGGCACTGTGAGCTAGGGATACAGGCCTCTTTTTGAATCCTCCAGCCTTAACAAATGAAAGGTAGAGTCAATAATGCTTTCTTTTGTTTTCAGATCTGATTATTTCTGATTTAGGGGGATAGCAGACTTATTGACAGCTGATAGAGCCCAGCAGTACTGCAGCCAATTGCTTATCACTTCATTTCATTGCAGGCAGCTGCCCCATCCCTTGCCTCACTGTTTATAATTTGGGGTATTATTGCTGTGATGCAACAGGCACCTTGCTACCTGTCGCTTTTATAAGGGGAATAATACTAAGCCTGAAATACTGTTGCTGGTGATGATGAGTGAAATAATCCCTCTTTGTGACTGAAAAATCAGAAACATCCTAATAGGTGAGTGAGGATTGTTCTGACACAGCCCATCTCTGTGTGTAATTATAGATGAAGGCTGGAATCTAGCTCGGCAGCAGCTGCTGACTGGCACTGTAGTCTTGCTTTAGAGTTCGTGAGCAGTCACTGAGCATATGCATATTCATAAGGAGTGTGTTGGGAGCGGCGATAAGAAGTTCAGAGAGATTCATTCAGTGAAGTCCAGACCACACGCACCAGCCAAAGTGCGTGGGTCTGATCTCGAGTGAAAGAATCACAGTGGGGGAGGAGAGGAAGAGCTGAAGGGAGATAAATTGCCACAGAAATGAAGCGAATCCCAGAGCACACTGGAGAGGTAATGGCAGTGATGAAGTCAAACAGCAGAGTTACTTGTAAATAAACACTAGTTCAAGGAGGACTTTCAAAGGCATGAGCAAAAGAAAGAGAGGGGAGTTGTCTCGGTTGATGGAGCAAGCTCACATGGGAAGGAGGGAACTGGTAGAAGCCAGTGACAAATATCTATGTCTCACCTCCCATGGAGTCATAGTGGTGTTCACACAGTGTTAGCTGGCAATACCTGGTTTTGGTACAGCCTAGGTACAAGTGCTAGCTACAAGTCCTAGCTCAGGGCTCCTCTTTACATTGATGTCCTGCAGATGAGGCCCTACAGACAGATCCACCCCACTGAGTCAATGCCCAGATTTAGGATAGGGCCATCAAAAAGTCCTTTGATCATTCAAAATCAAGGGGAAAAGAGTCACCCACTTCTAACAAACTTGGTTCCTTGGTAGCAATGAGTAGTGAATCCTATTTGTTATCCAGGGATAAGATCCTTGTATCCAGAAGCATAGGAATTATAGAATCATAGAGAATTGTTTAGGTTGGAAAAGACTAAGATCATTGAGTTCAAACATCAACCCAGCACAGCCAAGTCCACCACGAAAACATATCCCTCAGCACCATATCTGCATGCCTTTTAAACCCCTCCAGGGATGGGGACACCACCAATGCCCTGGGAAGCCTGACCCAGGGCTTGACAACCCTTCTGGGGAAAAAAAAATTCCTAATGTCTGACTTAAACCTCTCCTGGCGCATCATTTCCTCTTGTCCTATCACTTGTTCCTTGGGAGAAGAGACTGACCCTCACTTGGCTCCAGCCTCCTTTCAGAGAGTTGTCAAGAGCAAAAAGGTCTCCCCTGACCTCCTCCAGACTAAACAACTCCAGTTCCCTCTGCCACTCCTCGCAACACTTGTGCTCTAGACCCTTCACCAGCTTTGTTTCGCTTCTTTGAACACACTCCAGCATCTCAATGTCCTTCTTGTAGTGAGAGACCCAAAACTGAACATGTTTTCTGCTGACATCTGCTATGAACAAGAAACTTTGGAGAGAGAATGAGACAGTGCCTACCTGTCCAGAAGTCCTGCGAAGCCCTAATTAACATGTTCATTGCAGGCTCTGAACCATGTCCATATTTTGTGTGCAGTTCACATTGCGTGTTCTCCCAAGCTTTCTGTGAAGGCTGCTTTGGTGGCAAACATGGGGAATGCAGACAGGAACAGCCACAGTTGAGATACCAGACTACCATTCAGGGAAGCCAAATACACAGCTTGCACCCAGCAGCAGCTTCTCTTTATTATTATAGATACTACAGTAACATTTAGCTCTGACTGGGGCCCTGTTGTGCTGGGCTCTGTGTACCCATGTAATGAAGCAGTTTAGGAGAGATTCATCAGGCAAACGGAGCCATCTGTGACAGTCACCCTGAACTCCCTTTGCAATCAACAGCCACTTCCAGAGGGTAATTCCTCTTGTCCTTAAGTAGTCAGCTAAGCAAGAGATGAATCATGTTTTAAAATGCCTGGTTTTCTGCCACTGTTAAGGGGGCTAGTTGAGTAATAGAGGTCTACAGTGCATTTCTTTACATGTATTGGAAATGAATCACATATTCTTCTCCTTTCACAGCTGCTGAACTTGGGTGCGATAGCATTTGCTATAAGCCACACAGTGAGTAAGTGGCAGATGACTGGTTTGATGCCTATTCCCAGCATATTACATTCATCCAAGGCTGCCTTTCTTCTTCCCAGGAAATAGTTTCCATTCAAGAAACTCAAAGCAGTCTACGAACATTAAAAAAATAAAAATGCCCTATTTCTCTAGGGTAGGCACTTGGCATAGACCCACTCTCATGGAGGCACCAACACACCAAACAGGAGCTGCCATCCAAAATGGTGTTTATTGCAACCAGAGCTGCCCGGAGCTCCTCCTGACCAAACACGAGTTCAGATGGCTGTGGGCAATTAACTACTGCACAAATAATTCCTAAACCTCAAGGAAAGACAAGCCAAAATGGACACTCCCTCATTCCTCAAGGGGAAACCCCCTACAGAAGAGTTCCTGAGACACCACTCACCCAAAGTGGGGGGCGAGGCTCCCTCGATCCATGGAGACTCCCCCAAACCATGTAAGTGTCCTCGGATGGCATGTCCATGGGTAGGGTCTGACTGCCAGACCCACTGCTCTGCCAAGAACCAACTCCTCTGGCTCTTCGGCAGGACCCCAGTTACACCCCAGTCCAGACTGCGCTGTGGTCATTCTGATTGAGGAGACCAGCCCTGACAAACCGTAGATGACTGTAGACCCTGAGGCGCCAGTTAAGCACTGGGAGGTGCAACTTAATGGCCAAGGTGTCAAACTGCTCTGGCCAAGGTCCTGAACTGCTCCAGCACACCCTCTTTACTTGGAGTTTTGTCTGTTGTGGGCGGCTGCACCTGCCACACCCCCAGGGAAATTTTGGCTTTGTCCATTCTTGGAGACAGCAAATAGAAATGGTCTTTCCTGGAGTCCATCTCTCTGTGTTGGCACTAGAAGAAAGAAACAGTGCAAACGTGGGTGTCTCTGCAGCCTCAGGTACCTAAAGACTTTCAAGATCCTGACTTGCTGGTGGCTTTCAACAATGCAGTGACATGTTGTTCTGAAAGGAGCCAGGATATTGTACTGAAGGTCAGGAATTTAGACAAAGTATTCTTGAAGGCAAAGTCAGGGGAAGAGCTCTGGGCAAATGAGGAATAACACACAGGCACTGGACTTGGGCAGGATGTCTGGGAGAAAGAATTGCAGAATGCCTGCTGGAGCTTTGAGCAAGAACTTGGTCTGAGCAGTCAGTGCTGCTAGCACATGGGCAATCCCCTGGCCTTGCTGGTGGGGTTGAAAGTCGCTTTTATTTCATTCAAGTGGCACATTTTAGTGAGAAGTAGCTATGTTAATTGCTTAGTATGTTACTTCCTGCTAAGTCCCTTTCAGAGCTGCTTGGTAAATCCAAGATCCCTTTTCAGGCCACACCGACACTTCAAAATATCCCCAGATGCTCACTTGCTGCCTCGTGCAGAAGAGATCGCATCTAACAAACATCATTGCAACCCAGAGACCAATTACATCACAAAACAATCACAAAAGTATCTGCAGTAGTTCAAGGGAATCTCACTTGGGGAGAAGTTTTTGTCTTAGGACCCTGGGTTATGATGTGAGTCCACTGAAGTAGAAAGGAAGAACTTTAATATTTTGCATGTCTTTATTGGGCTGACCTCATTAGCCTGGTTAATTTTGTATCCTTGCCTTTCCAAAGCGGGAGAGGTTTCCTTGAAACTCTACAACATGTAAATTTAAAGAATACAGAATTATTCACAGGATCTCTTTGATTATATATGTATATAATATTTTGTTTATTTAACACTTCTTGATAGCATCACAAGCAATTTGAGCTCAGACTTAGCTACAAGGTCAATAGGGCCTACAGGACAGATGGGGAGGGACTCTTTATTAGGGACTGTAGTGGGTAACGGGGTAATGGTTTTAAACTGAAAGAGGGTAGATTTGGATTAGATATTAGGAAGAAATTCTTCACTGTGAGGATCGTGAGACACTGGAACAGGTTGCCCAGAGAAGTTGCAGATGCCCAGAGAAACTGTGGATGCCCTGTCTCTGGAAGTGTTCAAGGCCAGATTAGATGGGGCTTTGAGCAACTTGGTTCAGTGGGAGGTGTCCCTGCCCATGGCAGGGTGCTTGGAACTAGATGATCTTTAATATCCCTTCCAACCCAAACCATTCTTTGATTCTGTAACTGTAAAGTGAGGTGCTTCCTCCAAAAGCAGCTATGGGTTCATTATCTCTTCCTGAAAAATATTCTTTCAGTCTGGAAAGTCCAGAGGAATGTCAAAACATGGTGCCACCTCAGCTTCCGAGTCCTACCTCTTTTCAAACTGGCGACTGAATTGCAATTTTCTTTCATCTTCATTTCACAGCCTATGGAAGGTGCTGTGCTGTGCTTGGAGTCTGGGAGCAAGGTAAAAAATAAAAAAAACCAAAACCACATCAAAGCTGTCATTTCTTTTGGCAAGGAATTGTATTAGAGATGCACGAGATGTTCTCTAGTCTCTCCCCATTTACTTCTCTATCCTCTGCCTGCTGCAGTTTTCTCCACTGCTCATTCATAATGAATTCTGTTCCATGGAAATGACCCATGTTGGGCTGCACCAGGATAGTGATGTCTGTTTGGATTACCTTTGGGAAGGTGCTAATGAGAGCTGGCAGGGCTATTACAGAGGCGAGCAGCTTTGGGGAAGAACTACGTTTCAGCTGAGCACACCTGGGACACCCAGAGCTGACAGTGATCACATAATGCAATTAAAAAGCAAAGTTCGGGAAGTGTCAAGCTGTGTAGAGCTTGGTTTGTGAAGCATCCAGGAGAGCCTCCTTCACATCCCATTTATTGTGGGAGGGATACAGCTCAGGAGTGACATTCCTTTTTACTCATCTGCATTACCCCGGTAGAAACAGGATGCACAAACCAAAGGCCACTCCAGCCAAGTACAACTCCTGCTAAATGCTTTCAATTATATTTAAATACTATATGTAACCATTAGGTTTTCCCAGTTACTTTTCACTCCAACTTGCCTTGGGAGGTGTTTGGAGGTGAGGCTATTCTCAATAATTTAGTGCTAAACTGGACTTAAGACAGGTCCCGTGAGGAACAGAGGGAGCAAGCATAGTTGAATGGGGTGGGGGATCTTTCATTTGTTGCATGAAGTTTTATCTAAATCTGGAGCCTCGAGGCCAAGCATAGATACAAGCAGACTAAAATTATAGTACAAACACAGGTTATTAGTATAAATTACCATGGGAATAGAATATCTTTTCTATCAGCTAGGTCTTTCTGAAAAGGCTGGGAGTATTTCAAAAGATAATTACAGAAGCACTCTCTGCTGGGTAGATAGAGGAATTCTTGGAAGAATTTAATAACCTGCATCATGAAGTAGGTCAGGCCAAAATCTGCAAAAGTTAGGAGAGGTTGTTACGAAGTCAGCAAGTCTTTTCTAGCTTTGCACTTTCCTCAGGCTGAGTAAATTTGACTCATACAGGAAACCCATGATCTGTAATGGTCATTTAGATGAACCACTTCAAAACGATCCTGCACTTTGCCAAGACCTCTGCTAGTGCAGATGAGTCAAATATACCTTTGTTCATAAAATGAAAGTCAAATCCAGCTTTTTTTCCTTGTTTTTTTTTCTTTGTTTTGTTTGAGGTTTGTTTGTTGTTATTGTTATTCTTGGTTGTGTGTGGGTTTTTTATTTGGTTGGTTGAGTTTTTTTGTTGTTTGGGGTTTTTTTGTGAAAATGTTACACCTATGATTCAACCCTATAGTGGATGAATTTACCTATATTGAATTTTACAGCTGAGGTGAGCTTTGGCTGTATGTTTTCATAAATGTTCTGTTACAGTCATTGGAGAACAAGCAGGTGGTTCAGTTGTCAAATACCATTTAATATACCAAAGGCATTGTGTTGTCCTGCATTTACTAGTCAAGGAGATTATGGGTGGCAGCTGAAATGACTCCCTAGAGTCAGCACAGAATGTTTTTTGCAAGGAAAGTCATGGATCAGGGACACACCTGCCTACCTGCCAGCTGAAATCACACTCATTCCTCAATCTGGAGTAAAAAAATACTATGTGAAGAGCTAGTGACAATGGCATACCATCACCTAATGTAAAATCAAATCCATCTGACTATCTAGAAAGCTCACTAGTTAAAATAGACATCAAATGCTGGAGTATTGCATGGCAGAGAAAGATAATGAAACAATTTTTTAGAGAAGAAGATCTAAAGTTTTGGTTGGAGAGAGAGTGAACATAGTGGTTTTGGTTTTTCTTCTGAGCTCTGCCAACTTCAAGAAGGCTACAATAATAATAATTTGCTTTACCAACTTTCCTTCTACCAAACAGTCCCTATCTCTCCATATGCATGAGATGCCAGCTGGAAGTGTGTGTTGGGTACTGACATACAAATTATCAGCACAACAGGTATTTTTCTTTCCTTGATAATGTCTATATCCAGCCTTGAACAGGGTGTACTATTCCAGTTTGTATTTATCTCATTAGTGCACTTAGACATTGTCTGTCCTACTCCAGAAAAACAAGAATTCCAGGGCCAGACTCTCACCTTATCTTTCCTTGAATGCAGACCTTGCCCTAGGCACATTTTTCTACAATTTACCAAAATCAGAAACAACTGCACAAATAGGGATATCAATTGTCTTCAAAACATTTTGATTCAAGGTTAAGTGCCTTTTTGCTATGCACTGTGAATGACTTCCCTGAAAGGAGCTGAAAGAGAATATATATATATAATACTGTGTAAATCTCAGGAAAAAAGCAACTCAGAAAGTGATGAGAACTAGACTCTGTTTTGATTCAGGATTCGAAAATGATGTTCTGGCTACTAACATGAATTTGCACCTCTTGGCCACTGCTTCGTTTCAGAGCTCCCTTGTTCTTCCTTTTCCCCACCCATTAGATTGAAATGTCTTTTGCAAAACAGGGTCCCTTTGATGTCATATTAACCACAGCAATATCCATCTGAGCCTGGCTGCCATGGCTGAACAAGAATATATATATATGTAAAATGGCCTTCTGATTTAATCCAGATCTTCAGTCAGAATCAAGTACTGTTAGTCTGTAGCATGCTTTTGTGTTGCAATTTTATTTTTCTCCAGAGGGGATAAGTAGGAAAGGGAGACAAGATAGGATCTTTTTCTTAAGTTTTTTCTCTATTCCATCAAAATCACTTTAAAAACCATGAGAGCTCTTTAAGTACTACATGCTGAGATCTGTTTGGTTTCTGCTAGCTCACAGGCTGTCTACTTAATGGAAAGTCACTTCACTTTTAGGTAACCTCTGTACTCATCTCTAATAAATCTAAGTCTATTTTTGTTGTTTTGTTTTGGTTTGCTTTTTTCCCTTTTTACTTTTTCATACCAGCATGTTTTGTTGGTAAGAAGCACGAGAACTAATACACAGTTTTCCTTACAAAATTTAATAATCTCTGCTCTCTGTGAGAACCCTCCCACCTACAGACAGGGATAACATTCCTGCTATTGGTGTTGCAGGACCATCCCATAGCCCAGTACAAAGTCAAAGCTCTGATGGATCACACGATATACAGTGAAAAGACCCTACAGAGCCATCTGAGTAGATAAATTGAAGGGAGGAAATGGAAAGCCAGGGGATGAGGCAAAATGCCCAAGGTTTCAGAGCAGCGTGGCAGCAGAGCTAGCAAAGGAGGCAGCTCCTTCAGGTGCTGCTCCGCTCAGCTTCTGCTGCAGTGACCCATATGTGTCCTCATGCTCAGGGAAGATTTGCCTGCTCTCTCTGCAGCTCCATCTGCTTCTACGCTGCTCTTTCTCCTGCCTAGTTGAAGACAAGGCAAAATTGGGAGACAAGAAATGCTGGGTCCAGACCTTGGCCTGGCTGTCAGATGCCATCATTTATCAAGTGGTGTTGCTGTTCTGAGGCTTTTTGCTAGGGGATGTTCAACTCGAGGGCATCCCTGCTTGGTTTTGGACTCTATCCTTTTTGATGTGCAGCTCTAAAGGGAGCAGAGACAGCAGTTATAGTTTCTAGGACTAGGGTAAGACCTCCTTTCTACTCCTGGGAAGAGCAACTTGGTCTCTTTTTCCCTTTTCTCTCCTGACAGACCTCTTCCACACGCCCAACTATGTCAGTTTTTTCATCAACAGAGCTGAACTAATGTTGCCTGTTTTCTCCTTTATCATTTTGATAAACTCCATCTGTCCCAGGGGGAGGGAAGAGTTTCAGAGTTGAACAATGGACTGCTGGAGCCATCTGAGAAAGAAAACCAGGAAAAGGCAGTGCACACAGGAGAAAAAAAAAAGGAAAAGAGAACTGTAAGGGGGGGCTCAGCCACAGTGTTGGTACAGACAAGCTGGGTAAGAAATTACTGACTATTGCTCTGTCTTTGCATGAGGCTATTAATCATGACTATTGCCTGGCTTGAATTATTTTTGAAGACTTCAGTCAGCAGACAGTATCTGAGAGGGAAAGTATTCAAGCTTTGCATACGTCAGGCAGAGAGAGCAGAGCAAGACGGGAACAGGCAGCAGACGGTGAGCTTCAGAGGAACAGACAAATAAAAGCCCCCTGCAGCAAAGAATGCCTCCGAGACAAAACAGGAAGCCTACAGCCTGCGATGCTATTCAGGAAGATTTTATTATCAGGTTGTAAAACTCCCAAGTAGGAGAGTTTGGCTGTTTTAGAGGAGGAGAGTTTTAGACTATCCTAGGCAATTCTGAATCCCTGCTAAAACTAGGTGTTCGTCATGCCGCAGCCTCGACTGTATTGGTTTTATCTGGCAAGCAACACATCCGCTCACCCCTGAGAAGCAATCTCATTCAGTGAGAGTGAGATATTTGCAGTCATCTTCCATTTCACAGCCCCATGTAGCCAGGATTGAATATTAGGTATTTGTGGTACAACATCCCAGACTCTTTCCTGGTTTGGGTGCCTGTGTGCCACCAATTGACCTGACCTCAGGCAAAGGCTGAGGAGTCAGTCCTCTAATTAGGCTCCTGTATCCATTGAAAGCACATGAAATAGAGTATCTTTTGTTACAGGAAATCTTTAAAATGCCAGACTCTGTATATACCTATATATGTATAGATGAGCTCACAGCCTGAATAGACCAAGGTCTATTAAATGTAAAGTTCTTCACTGTGAGGGTGGTGAGATACTGGAACAGGTTGCCTGAAAAAAATTGTGGACGCCCCATTCCTAGAAGTGTTCAAGTCCAGCTTGGGTGGAGCTTTGAGCAACCTGGTCTAGAGGAAGATGTCTCTGACAGTGGCAAGAGGGTTGGAACTAAATGATCTTTAAGGTTCATTCTAACCCAAACCACTCTGTGAGGCTATGATTCTATGAAGTTAGGAGAAGAAGAGAGAGGGGTGTGTTTCAACAAGACTAACTCTAGGATTGGAATTTCTTGCATCTGGCTTTAGCTCCTGAAAAACTGGGAACATGATACCTTTCAAAACTCACTGCTTTCTTAGGCAAAATGATGAGGTGGGACAAAAAAGTCTCTCTGTTGTCCAGGGAGAAAACCAAGCTGTCTAATTTGCATCAAGTCATTAACTTCTAGAAAAATTGCAGCCTCTTTGTACAATTTCTCTATTATCCCCCATGTAGGTGGAGGGAGGAGAAACCCATGATCCTCTGGCTACATGCAGTTGTTCATGAGCTGTATGAGCCCACAGGTATTAGCTTTCTGTATCCACACTAACAACAGAGCTGAGCTGTTAAATTTAAATACCCAGTCTTGGAATAAAGGAAACCACTGGGACCTTCTGATCGTGGCTTTGCAGAACCACACAGCACCCAGTAGCCAGCCCACCTTACTCCTTTCTGACAGTTGGGAGTGTTGCAATCTCCTATCTATAACCTATCCATGAAGACCCCCCTTTAAAACAGAGGCTTGTAGCCTGTATATTAAGATTCTCAGATACAGGAGGTTGTTGTCTGGTACCTACTCCCAACCTATGCTGCTGAAGATATTTTCATATGAGGAGATAAAAACATCCGAGTGTCTTGCACAAGACAAAGGTAGGTTAACTGCATTCTGAGGAGTGTGCCCTGATTAATGTCAGGGAATCAAAGCAAATTTAGCCAAGGCAAATTATCAGCATAACCAGCAAATGCAAAGTCCTAACCCATTCTGCTACCCACCTTTGACTACTATTTCATTTTTTTGCCTCCTACCACAGTGAAAGTCAGGTAGGTTGACCTCAGCCTTTTAGTGAGACTACAGAGGATAAACAAGTCACTTTTAGGGTATTTTTCCATCTCAGAGCACCTGACTCAAAAAAGAGTAGTTTGAGTGTGAGAAAGGTTTGAAGGAGACACCAGATTGCAGCCTGCGTGCTTGTGAACGCAAACAACCTTTTCATCATCACTGTGATTTGTTCATGAGCAGTCAGTGTGTGTGTGGCATCTTCTCAGCATCATTTTCCCAGTTTGAAAAGCATCCCAGTGCATTCACACTGGTAAAGGTGTGTAATTAACAGGTCAACAAAGCAGCATCTCACATCAGATCAAACAGGCAGCTCAGCGGTTCAGGTTCTGGTGGGGAACACAGGATTCTCAGACAAAAATCCTTGTCTAGAACTGAGTCATCACAGCAGCATTAATGATACAGGATAAACTCAGGGAAATAATGAGAAAATGCTTTTATTATGTCATTACAGAAAAAGGGCAAAATGCGAATTAGGCCATTGTGGCTGAGAATTAGAGAAGAAAGAATGGATATATTTGATTAAAACTGGGAACCCAGGCAGGCTGAGACTGCAGAACAATACATTGTTTTCCCTTGAAAAATACAAAACCAAAGAAAGCTAAATACATGCATTAGAGTGTTCAAAATTCTCTCTTCCAAAGGTGGCTTTGGACTCACTTGTTAGAGACATTTTAAAATGTTTAGCATGTCACAGCAGAGAAATGGAAAAAATCTGGGGAATAAGCTACTAATCAGGATAGCTGCTTTTCTAGAAGACTTCTGAGCTGTCCTAAAGGCTGCTAACAGCAGTAGAGCAGGAAAAGACAACCTGATGGACTTCAGGGCCAGGACCCTTTTGGGAAAACCTCTTACAGAAGGAGATTCTCCGAGGTCTGAAAGCCCCTTGAGGTGCAATTTCAGGTCTGAATTCCTAAGTGCCTTCTCTACAGTCATGTTGCTTCATCTCCTACAGCTGGCACAGCCCTGCCTGTCTTACATCTCTACTGAATTGTGAGCTGGTATAGTCAGTACCACACCTATAGCACATGTGTAATCTCCTCTTCATTAGGGGTGCAAAGGAGCAGAACTTTGACCCAAAGCTGATTTCACACAGTATGAATCTTCCTGTTGATGTGTGTAAGGCTCTGGAATGTGTGAAGACCTTTCTGCCTCCTTAGTCCCCTGAGTAGTTTGGGGTTGAGATGTATTGCTGAGAAGAGTGGAAAAGACCTGAACTCAACCTGGATGCAGAGATGCTCAGCTACTGACCTATGTATTTGTTGCATTCAGAAAAAAGTGGTTCAGCATCCCCATCATCCTCACGCTACGTCTTGATTCAGAGACACCAACAGCATTGGTGCAGAAAACTCTGCTTAATCAAAAGCATGTGAAAAGAGCTTTGGGTTTGTTTGCTTGTTGGAGTCTCTGAGGGTATTTTCCCTTTTAAAATTCTGGCTCTGTCTTTCTTTCTCCTCATCACTTAGTACCTGGGAGCCTAATTTCTAAAGAATTTAGTGGTAGGGGAGTACTCACCATGCAGTCTCCCTAGCAACAGCAGCCATGGAAGCACTCAGATCTGATTAGCTCTTCAACCCATTCATGTCCCTTACACTCCCAGCAGCGTCCTGCCTGAGGGATAAGTTGGCCTCTGCTATTTTACATGTCCTGGGGTAGAGATAATTTCCTAGCAAACATCTGAGCTCACCTCTATCAGAAATTTTCTAGCTTAGTCATTTGAAAATGAACCTGTTGAAAGCTCAGCTTCGGTGTTCAATAAAAAAAAAAAAAAGGATCCCAGGAAAGATACAGAAAGAAGAATATTCTTGAATTATGTAGAGAATATGTTGATACAGGTGGAAGCTGGTGAGTTTTCTTCAGTGGTGGTCCTCTGCAGTGATACAATTCCCTCAGTGAAATTCAGACTTAGGAAGGGAGAAGCTTACCCTCTACGGTCCATTTTTCCTGAAGAAAGGTGTTAGTTATTACAACCATTCCAAAACCAAGTCACAGTCCCATGGCAGCTGCTTGTTCTGCAAAATGACCCGCTGAGGAGACCTAGAACAGGTCTCAGTGGAGCTGAGAGACTTACATAATTCAAAGGAGGATGTTACTGGGTGTAAAATAAGCCTGATGAGTGGGAGGACAGACTAGACAAGAAAGGGGTGTACAGTGAGAAAGTCCTGGTGCAGAAGGTATGTTTGACGAATTAATAAAATCCCTATGAAGAAAACAGATTCAATAATAGCAGCAACCCTGTTTAAAGCATGGTCCCGTGGACAGCTATATGAGTAAGCAGGGAAGGAGTCAAAGTGAGCCTCCTGGATCTGAAAGAGTATCAGTCACAGGAAGAAATGTGAGGAATTTTTACACCATTTTTTTGCTACCTAATTTTCCATATTCTGAAACTACACCCTGAGGGGTGACACAGATCATAGAATGACTTGGGTCAGAAGGGACCTTTCCAGGTTATCTAGTCCAATCACCCTGCAGTAAGCAGGAACATCTTCAAGTAGATCATCTTGCTCAAAGCCCTGTCCAACCTGACCTGGAACGTTTGTAGGGATGGGGCATCTATCACTCCATTAAAAAGTCTGTCCCCATCTTATTTATAGGCCCCCTTTAAGTATTGAAAGACTGCAATAAGGCCTGAAGCAGTCTCCTCTCCAGGCTGAACTACCCCAACTCTCTCAGTGCCATGAACCTACATAGCAAAAGCCTTTCAGTACAGAAAAGACTTCTGCAAGAAAGAAAAGGTCATTTTGTTCTCTCTAGCCATTGGTAAAAAAGCCCTGAGCTAAACTGATTGGAGAAAATTTGTGGTCTCCACCAGTAGAAGAGCTTTAAAAATGGTTTAGAACATGATCTGTGAGTTGCAGTGTGGCAACAAATAATGTTCTCCTAAAGCAAGTGGACAATATTATCCTGCAACACTCTGTGGTTGAGTGACCTCCCAACAAGTGAAGCAGAGTTTCCCAGAATTCCCTCTGCAATGCCACATATGCTCATAGAAAACATGTGGCACTCCTGCAGAACATAACACAGTAAATGGATAGGTGGCCACTTCCCTTCACGTAGTATGGGATGAGCTATAAGGAAGTCTTTGCCAGATTTTAGCGGGAGACAGGTTATGACTCATTGTGTTTCAGGACCAAAGAGCAGCAGGGTTCATAGTCAACATCTTTCTCAACATCTCCTGCAGGGACACTTATTAATCCACTACCCAGGAGTGACAGCTCCTGCTCAACTTGAAATCGTTTTTGATGGGGACATACTGAGTCTGTGAGGAACAGGGCCATGGTGCTAGTGGAGAGTCATCTTCACTTTCACTTTTTGCATAGTAGTCAGAGCCACGTCACACTGCTTTTTATATCCAAGAGGTCTGACGCTTGGCCCTTCACTATCTCCCCTTCATGCTCCCTTGGCTCCTGCCCTCAACAGTCCTGCTTTTTAATTTGAAGATTTGTCTCTAACCTTTCAACACTGCACATGGCCAAAATCCATTTCAGATCCCAGACTCCACAATGGCAGGCACAGAATTACTTACAAACTTCTTCCAGTGGTGAATTCATCCCTTCAGCTCCTCAGATCCAGTCAGGATACTGAATAATTTACCCATTTCTCCTTTTCCTTAGCCCAAGAACAAGCAACTGAACAACAAAAGAAAAAGGAAAACCACCCACCAACAGAACATCTCTGATGGCTTGGTTTCCTGGCTGACTTATGGCAAGAAAAGCAAAGCAGCAGCAAAGGACCTATGAGAGGGATGTTCATCTGGGAGATGCTCAAGATGAGATGCTGGAGGGTCTTGAGATCACTTGCCTACCTGACAAATTTTGGGGCTTTATTTCAGAGAAGTCAGGGCTGGATGCAGTCATGATATGATACTCTTTGTACTGGGGAGACTTCTTTATCATATTCCCCCACAATATGAATGCTGCACTGGGCGACCCTGTCTACTCCCAAAGCATCCCCTCTGCTTGTACCTCCTTGTTTAAAACCATGCTGGGAGGCTGAAAAAACTGACATTCACTATGGAGGGAAATTCATTAGAATGATTTTTCAGCTCCGTCAATAATTTATATCATTTATAATATGATGGTAAATAAGTAAAACCAGTCAAAGAACACAGTTCATTGAGACTAGAGGGTAGAGAATGGGGTAGAGGGGACAACAACATCAGGGTTTGCAGTCCAGGGAAGCTAAAACATTTCTTATCTCTTCCAGAACTACAGTGGTACTAATATTTTCAGCAAATGTAAACTGAAATGAGGGGAATCTATGCAGAAAGCCTCTCCATAGGCACTGTCACCTCTGTCTTGTTTCCATAGAGACTCGGGTCCCTGCTTCTAGCAGCGAAAATCCTGATTGACACTTTGTACCTTCTGAGAGGTAGAGCCTTGGCAGCATAGAAACAAGCTCTGAATGTTTATTAAAGTCCTGCATGGCAGGGGGCTGAGCTTTTCAGGGTTTCCTGATTTTAATTATTTTAAAAAGTATTCTCTCTCTTTTTTTTTTTTTTTTTTTTTTCCTCCCTGCCCTCCAGGCTTTTCAATACCATGGAGAAGGTGTTGGCTTGACAGCTTTGGAGTCTGTGATCTCATCCTGCTTTCAACAACTAGGTGAAATTGTAGACAAATGGTTAGTTTGCACTCTGATCATTAGAGCAGGAAGGAAAACCAAAAGTGCTTGATTGCTTCAGATAATCAGAATTGTGAGGGAATGAACTGTGAGTAGTTTTGGAAACACACACCCCCCCTCCCCCCCCCCCCCCCCCCCAAACACAAAGCCCCAAAAAACCAACAC
>WTSP01002092.1:40816-53137 GCA_025331215.1 Actenoides lindsayi
CCCCACCCCCCCCGCAACGACGCTCGTGGGCCACCCCCCCCCCCCCTCAAAATAGCTCTGGTGCCTCCTCTTTCCACCTTGACACCCTTTCTTTTCTGAAAGGAAGCAGACTAGTCCTTCAATAAATGAGCTCAGGATTTCATTTGAAACTTTTTCCTGCTGAATGCACAGCATAATGTGCAGAGAAAGGGTGAGATTTGCTTCTGCACTGCAGTGGCCTTGATTGGAGTGAGCAGAAACTAAGAGAAGTAAACTCTTAAGAGCCTCTTGAGAGGAAAAACATTAAAGCAGGTATTAGGTGCAGTGAAAAGAAAAACACTAAAAATAACCCAGACTCTTAAAGTTTTCAGTTCCTGGATTTCATAAGATTTCTTCTTTAAAAAAAAACGAAACAAAACAATTATTTAGTCCTTCGGAGCAAGTAAGAAGAGGAGATTGCCAGGTGAACAGAAGCCCAGTGCTAAATCAGAAATGAGCAAGGGTCAAAAAAAAGATGCCTCCTAAGGACAGAGACACCTTTTCAAAAGAGGGAGGAATGAAGAAAGAGAGATCCAGATGGGTAGGAACCCTCAGCCAATTGCTGCACTCATATGAAGTCCTTGAAAGCTGCCAGTGTTAAGTGGCTGCCTCTGAAGTTGGGAATTGTCTCTAGTTTCTTGTAAGGGATCTCATAAAATTGTCCGTTCCCCACAGTGGTGCAAGCAGTATCTCCAACACCACCATATTGCATGGCTCAGGTGAGGTGGGCAACCATATCCTAAGGTGCCTCTCCCCCATCGCCTCCCTCCCCCCACAGGCAAAGTTAATTACTCTGCTATGGGCTGTTGGACTGAGCACACCTCATGTCTTGTCTCAGCCAGAACCTCTCTCCTAGGAGAAGCTTCCTAAATATGCCCCCTTCTCATGTAACCCAGACTGCTGCCTTCCTTGGACTATCTCATATGACAGTAGCTGGTGGGCTGGGGGGCTCAGGTTGAGTCCCATTGCTCGGCACGGGACTGGCAGTGGTGGAGGGAGGCACACTATCCACAGAATCTCCTGATTGAATCTCAGGGGTCCTCTGTGGGCTAGGATCATCAGAATGGTCCATATTGCCTTGGACTTCCTTCCCTCTTTGGATCAGCTGCTCTAAGGTCTTGGGCAAGGGGTAACTTAAGAAGCGCTTCAGTTTGGGCTGGAGGGTGCCTACCACATACTGGATAATTTCCTCCTCATCTGCATCAACATAGAGGGTCTGGTACAAGTCTCTCTTGCGCCAAAGGAACTGGTCCAAGGGCTCCCCCTCTTTTTGGGGCAAATCCAGCTCCCTTTTGATAGCATCCCTAGTCAGAGTCCCCTCACTGTACTGCAGGAACTCCTTCTTGAACTCAACCCAGTTCTTGACAGAGTCCTGCTTGTATTCCCACCACTTTTTAGCTGGGCCGTTCATGTGGTTTTGGATCTGAGACAGCCAGTACTCCTCTGTTCCACCCACCTGCTTTAAGTATTCCTCCAAGTGGCTCAAGAACTCTCGGGGATCCTCAAAGACCTGGGTCTCCACAGGGGAGGCTGGAGCATCCTCTGATACGGAGACCCACGGGTAGGAATCATGGGCCTGGGGGATGCTGGGCACCTCCCCAGGAGGAGGGGTCAGCGCATACATTTGGCTCATGTCGAGAGCATAGTCATAAATCTCCCCTTCACTTGGCCTTATCTCTGGGCCTCCCACCCCAACAGACACAGTCTGCTTGCCCTGATCCCCAGGGCAATATTTGCCTCCCATGGACTCCAGACGGTCTGCCCACTTCTCCAGACGGAAAAACACCTCCTTCCAAACATTCATCTCTCTCTTGACCCACCTCTCCAGATGAGCAATGGTCTCCTGGCATCTGGCCAGGCAGGCCTTGATGGACTTCTTCCATCTTTGATTATCAGTTGGGACATGGTCCTCTAAGTTATTCTCTAACTTTCCCACTGATTTCTGCAAGCCTTTCAGCTCGCGCTCTACCTGCTTGGACACCTCGGACAGGAGGTGCCGATGGGTCCTCCTGACATGCTCCAACATTTCTGCCCTGCATTTCCCTATCTGCAGGATCACATTGGGCTTGTTGGCAACTCCACGGTGCCCCTGGAAGGAGTGGATGCCCGCATTGGTGACATTATCCAGCTGCATAGCTCTGACCGTGCGAGTGTCAAACACGTAAAGAACTGGCTTGCAAGCCCTAGCACTAGAGCTGGCTCTCAAAAGCCCCACCACAACACTTTCCCAAAGACACACAGAGACTTCAAACCCCCCCTTAAAGGACTTTTCGACACAAACACAACCAAAATCAGATATCACCGCAGAGTGAGCTGTTCGGTCCCCGTGGATTCCAGAGAGAGTTGTAGCAAATTTCTCCCAGTGCCCGGCTGGAAATGCCAATCTCACGTGCTCAGGGTGTCCCAGAGAGAGCCAGGATCCACCAGGAACAAGGAGAAGAGTTGGCTAAGATGTCCAGCACCACACGCGTGCCTGCTACCTGCTCATCCGGAGCTGAGAATCTTGAATGGCTGAGATTCCTCGCTGGAGAAAAGCACACAGAGATGCACACAGAAGCTGGAAGCTGCAGCAAAAATCCCGGTGATTTCTCCTCTGGTAAACTTGACGAGTCAAAAATGCTTTCACTAGAGATGCAAAGAGCTGCTTCTCTTCCCTGTCTGAACTGCCACTAGTCCAGGCTCTTCCATCTACTTATACCCCACACAGCTCAACATGTGGGTGGTGCCCAGCCTCCTCCCTCACTCTCAGCACAGCGTTCATTGGAGGAAAAGCGAGGCCGGTGTCTGTGGCAACCCAGATCTTGGCAGCCTCCCCTCGCTTCCCACCCCCTCCCGCACGCCCCCAGACTCGACGCGAGAAGCACTTGAAAGGTGCTGGAGACAGTTGGGTAGATGGATGAGTAATCGCACCTTCCGCCTTTCAGATTGCAGGAAAAACACTTATTCATTCCACAACTATTTACTCTGCAAGGTCATCATTAGCATGCTTCCCCTGGCAGGATTCACAGAGGGGGAGATGAGGAGGAATTCAGTGTGTCACACCAAGACAGACACCCACGGGCCCCCCGCACACCCTCACATGCGTGCGCGCGCTCACGCGCGCGCACACACACACACACACACAGAGTGAGCTCACTCCTAAAGCAAATGCTTGGAAATGGTGGTAAATCAGCAGGGAGGAAAAAAAGAGAGAGAGAGAAAAGGAAAGAAAAAAGAAAAGAAGAGGAGGGGGGAAGGAGAGGGGGAAACACTCCAAGGAGCCACTTCAGTACAAACTGGAGCACTCTGGACTTTCTAAAGCATTGGTAAGTGGGAGTCATCCCCACTGCTTAATTGCACCAGATTAACCGCTATCTTGAGAATATTCGGTCAGGGAGGGGGACGGCATCCTGGTTCTTTACACCAAATTAAATCCGCCCATCAAATGCCTGTTCCGTACTTAGCTTGAATCAGATGCTTAATCAGTTAGCCAACCCACAAGCGCAGATGAAGCTCCATTTGTTCTTTGCACTTGACAAAGCAGGAAAAGCCAACCATAAAAGGAGTCCCCGGGTCTTATATAACCCGAAGATAAAGGATTCCCTAATCAGAGAGAGTTCCCCACCGGAACACCCTTGGAGAGGTGCTGAGGATATCTGGGGCTTCTCATCCCCTCCCAGTGAACATGGCCAGAGGCAGTGGGATGCTGATTCATGTATGTCAGCTAAAAAGGGGTTTCAAACCTGTTGGCAGTGGGGAGTTGCCCTGCCTCTGCTCAGGGTGGTGGGCAGTGTGCCAGGGAGGCTTAGGATGGTTCCCCACTCCCACAGCTCCTGGCCATGTGTTTCCTGGTGGGACTGCAGCCAGCCTGGTAACAGTGAAAAGCAGAGGAGATGGATGGTCTTTCAGTGAAGTTCTGCTGAAAGGAGGTCTCAGTGGCCCCATGCATTTGGATAAAGCAGAGTCCCCTTGGAGCAAACTGGTGGTGGTTAAGCTGAAGGGTACAGGGGACAGGGCTCAGGACTCCCTTTCCTCCCCCATATCTGTGTGCTGTAGGAATGAAGACATCTGTTCCCTAGCAGGTGATGGCACATGGACAAACACTACTGCCATGTGGGTCTCAGTAAACAGAAGGGTTATTTAGGGCAGCAGCAAGCTAGCATAATTTGGTTGAAGGTAGGGAGCGACAGTGAGTGGGGAAGGGGACAAAAGCCTAAGGGAATCCTTAGCAGAATCTTAATCCAGCAGACTCTCCCAATAGCACTTTATGCCACGTACATAACATCATAGTGACATGACTGTCAGAGAGCTATGCCCACTTCCTTATTTGCTTCTCCACCTTCATTCACCCAGCTGTCCTAAGCATGAGATTTTTGTACATCTGTGTTTGTGTTTAGAAAGGGTCAAATGTCAATCACCTGAGTGTTTAGAACAGATCTGGAGCCTTTTATGCTGCGGTCTCTTTACCCCAGAGTTGGCCTTAAACCTGCATTTCCAGTAAGACATCACATGAATTGGGAGAGATTGTGCTACCTCTGGATCTCTGGATTAGTTCAAAGATATTCTGCCCAAAGCTTTTCACCACAAATCCCCACAAATGACCCTTAGGAGATTGCCAGTGGATGGGGACAGGTTACAGGCTGGTTTTAACTTTGTAAGGTGACCTGGTATCAACTTCACTCTTGTCCCATCAAATGTCAGAGTCTGGGATGAACTGTCTACAAAACTTACTCCACTGAATGCATCTCATTCCACTCCCTGCTGCTTCTCCTTCCTTCTCCCGTTTTTTTGAGAGTGTGGGGATTCATTGGTCTGAGTGGCCTCTTTGGCACTTGGGTCTGGTCATAGGATCTCAGGATTATCAAGGCTGAAAGGGACCTCGGGAGGTTTCTAGTTCAGTCTCTTACTCTGAGTCAGCTGCTGTGTCAGATGAGGTGATTCAGGTTTCAGGTATTGAAAAGCCCAGGGATGGATGAGGATTGCACAACTGTCTTTGGACAGCCTGCTCAACTACTTGACTGTCCTCAGAAGGAAAAACATTATTCCTTATCACCAGACTGAGTGTCTTGTTTCAGTTTATACCCAATGTCTCTTGTCCTCCAACCAGCCACCTCCATGAAAAACCTGGGTATATCTCCTTGACAATATCCCACAGGTATGGGAGACAGCTGTTAGGTCCCCAAAAAGCCACCACTTCTCCAGGCTAGACAAGCCCTAGTCCTAGCCCAGGAACCAGGTGAATTCTCTAGCCCTGACCATCTCAACAGCCTTTGCTGGGCTCATTCCAGTTGATCAATGTCTTGTACTAAGTGGCCTAAATCTGCTTGCAGCAGACAGATATGGTCTAATGCGTCCTGAGTAGAAGGGTATAATCACCTCCACTGATCTCTTGGGTATAGTTATGCTCCCAAAGTCCAGGATACTTCTTTTGCTGCCAGGACACTCTGATGGATTACTCACCCTGCTCTTCCCCAGGTCCATTTCTGCCAGTCAGTTGCTGACAGGGACTCTTTCTTCCCAAGCACAGAATTTGTCCTTACTGAATATCATAAGGATTCTGTTGGCCCTTTCTTCCAGCTTGCCCAGGTCTCTAGGTTCATCTCATTCAACCTTACCACAGAGCTCTCTTCCTAATCTTCTTCAGTGGAGGTGGTGGGGGAGACAGGAGAGGTGAGGAGAAACGGGGGTTTTCCTTCTGGACCTGCTGGGGAATGACTTGCTGATTAAGACTTAGTGATAAGCATTTTCATTGTATTTCTAATTAAAGTAAGGTGCGTGGGTAGAGAAGGAGGAGAGAGGGGAGCCGGAAGCAAAGGGAGGAGGGAGATGCAGAGTGCTGGGAGCTGACAGGGAGAAGCAATTTGAGGCAGACAGACAGTTTCTGGGCACAGAGAGACAGACGGGCATGGAAGGACAAGAGCCATGGACTAGGGCACACTGGGAAGGAGGCTCTTGTATCCACAGCAGCTTTATTCCAGGGCTTCAGAAAGAGGCAGACAGACCTCTGTTGAAATCAGCTGCCTGGTCTCAGGGGAGCTGGTAATGGGATGGACAGAGACTGCAGGGCGTGTGGTCCTCTGAGTGACCACAGGAGGTCCAAGACAAGAAGGGGGCAAGAAAAACATCAAGGGAGGTAGAAAGTGAGGATGAGGGAGGACAAAAAAGGGTAGTTTCCTCCAAAACAGCTGAACAGGAGCAAGGAAGGGAGAGAAAACAGCAAAAGCCACATCTCATAGCTCAGCAGAGATGGTATCAACGTGGGTTGTCTCCCTAGAGCTTCCTGAACAATTTTAAACCACAGTAGATTAGGATCAGAACCTCAAAAAAATGAAGAGAGAGAAAAAGAAAAGCCAACAGAAGAATTGCAGACAGACAAAAAGAGTGTGTGGCAGTGAGCAGCAACAGAAAACCCTGCTGTGGAGAGGGGGACCAGATGAAAAGGACCATGAGTCATAGCCAGCACTGGTACCTTCCTCAACGCTGTCACAACAGTGCTTTACAGAGGGCAAGATGCACTCAGAGCCTGGTGGCACTCACCCCTTGCAGCCATTCAGGGCATGGGCTTTCTCTGCACCTCGCCTTAGAACAAACTTCATGGGGTTTGGGTTTTTTGGTGGGGTTTTTTTTGGTTGACGTCCCTTTGCCACCTTGTCTGGAATGAGTGTTTTGCTCAGATCTGCCTTATGGCAAGACATGTCACTTCTTGGAGATGAGCCTGAGCTGTGAGCCAGATGAACCTGGTGGGTGAGTGAGAAAGGGGGAGATCCCAGGGCTTGGAAAAGTTGATGGTGCAGCTGAGCTGTGCTGTCTTTTAGCGGTTTATGTTCGGAAAACCTCTGCTAGATGCTATATTACCCTACAGTGATGCCAGGGTCCCTCCGCAATTATGCGCTGTGCTGTGCATTGTGTTCCTTCTCTGAATCACTGTCTGGAGGACCCTATCCTTCACCAAGGACTCTATGATGTGCCTGAAGTTAGAAGTCTGAAGGCTGGTGTGCAATTATTCCCATATTCTTGAAGGAAGTAAATTTTCTACTGGTGAACAAGGGATTTTCTGTATTATCCTATATCTGCTGTGCCAGAATTTTCCTTTTCACTCACAGATTCTCTTTCTCTTTCTACAAGAAAAAAAAGAAAAGAAAATTAAAACAAAAAACAAAAAACAAACAAACAAAAAAAAAACCACAAAAGAAAGAAAAAGAAATCACAGTACCTTCCCTTTGCTTCTGTGACCCTTCAATCATTATTGTCTCCTATAGGTTACCAGACAAAGCTGGCCAGTCATTTCTTTGGGAGGAAAACCCTTAAAAAGGGAATAAAATTAAGAGAAAGCAAAGTATCAGGCTTTTTAATTTATTAAAAATAAAAAAAAAAATAAAAAAAAATGGTGGGAGTAGAAGAATAACACATTTAATTTACACCATACGTCTCTATTCATCCATCTCTAGCACCGGAACACTTTATTGCATTGATGTTGGCACTCTCAACGCAGAGTTCCACACTGAAAACACGGTTAGCGTCAGTGGCTGCATTGTTCCTGGCCACCCGTTGTCCTCCATGGCTGGGGCCCCCACGTCACTTGCTGGGAGAGCGGGGAAGCAAGAGGGAAACTGAGGGCAGCCTGCTATCAATATTAACTACAATCACAATAATTATTATCAGTGCCACTCCTTCTGGTGCAGAGGAACCTGCAAGTTCTCTCCTTTTCTCTCTTCATCTGAAAAGCCTCACTTTGCAGGGAAGATAAAGTGCTTTGTTTTCAGACTAAAAATACCTTCTGTATTTTATAGGTTTTCTCTCCCCTTATTTAATGGGATGTTTGTTATTTTTGTTTCCTCACAGAGGAAATGTTAACGAGTGCCTCCTTGTGCTGCCCTTGCCTCCTCAAGCCTGCCTGAGGCTAAATCAAGAAAGTCAAAGGAGGTGTCAGTGTTCTTCACAGCAAGAACATGAAGCCTGGTGTTGGTTGTTAAGACCTTCAGAAGGTCAACACAAATAGAAGCATAACTCCAAATGAACTACATTTTCCTCCCATGTACATCGTTGATGAGCCAGTAGGGTTTTATTTGTTGCTAGCCAAACAAGCAAGCCCCACGTTGATTGGTTTGATGCATGAAATTTCATCTGCCTTTATGCTACGTGGCTGAGACCTGAATCTGGTCCATGTTTGGATGCACGCTTGACTCTTCCCCCACCTGCTCCCCTTTAGGGTGCTCCTCTAAGTGCTCTAGTAAAAGTTTCTGAATTTAGTCATTTTTTTACTCCTCCTCAGCAGTAAACACTGCAAATCACAGGTCTACTAAATAAAGAAAAGTGGCAGGGTGACTGTGAAGCTCACAGCCCTGGCTCATTTCCTGCAGCGTCTGGGCATAGGGAGTCCCACCAGTCCAGGAGGGCTGTGCTCCTCCCCATATTCCAGGACAATTTGCCCATGCTGCTCTAGGGACTATCTGTGGTCCACATAGCTAGTCCCACCCTCCCCTGCAGCCCTACCATTTTTATCAGGGTTTCATGTTAACACTTGCATGGCAATGTGAGTTGAGGTCCAGTGGTGCTGGTGGAGGATCACTGAGATGATCACAGCCACACAGGTTAAATAGGGCACCGTCCTTTTTGGTGGCAGATTGACGGGCCATCAAACCAATCTCTCGGTCATGTGGTGAGCCAGGGGAAGCTGTACAGACACGTGTCTTTGACAGGACCAACTACTCACGTGATGAGGAGAGAGTGGCTCAGACTGTCTCATCGATTACCTGCTTCTGCTCCTTAGGGACATTGTGCTGTTCCCATGAGTGAGGCTGTGTTAAGCCTCTCATTCAGCCACCTCATTATGTCCTTGATCACTGCAGGGGGATTGAACTAGATGACCTGTAAAGGTCCCTTCCAACCCAAAGCATTCTATGATCCCATGATTTATTTCCTCAGCACCTACATGGATTTTTCCTCCTAGACTAGGGCATGTGGGAAGGGCCTTAGGGGTGGTGGAACCCCAGTTTTCCATCAGTGAAGTGAAGCTGGACTGGCTGAAGGGAAGATTTACAAGCTACAGACACCCTTCTACAGTCCGTGGGGAGGAGGAAACATTGGGTTATTCCTGCGACCACACCAGAAAATGCTGCCTTGTTGTAGTTGTTAACAGTCAGTCCCAGTCCCATGGAGAATCTACCCTAGCCCCTCTTCCCTGCCAAATGACTTAGTCCTACCCCTCCTATGAGTGGCAACAGCTCTTTCCTTTGAGGGGCAATGTCAGAGGAATCTAAGGCGTACTCAGAGAAAGCAGGTCCATGTTTGCCAGGGCTGCAGAAGCCTCTTTGCACATGGTATTGTAGGTATCCTCCAAGACATTCAACAGCGACAAAAGACATGTTTGTTTGGACACCTCCTTGCTAACCTCATTCTCAAATTCTCTATTAATTTCCCTCTGGCTAATGCCCCTAACCTGGGTTAGAGAACTCCAGTTCATAATGGGGACACGCCATGCAGGATTTTTTTTTAACGTTTTCAGGTTCAGATCCCTTTACTTGCAAATGTCTATTGTTTAGTCTTCTGTTCATCCATAAATACTCTTCTCTGCCTGGACCATGGATCTGTTACTGCCTTGTTGAATAGATGTGTAGTGTTTTGTCTCTTCAGGTACATGTAACACCCCCACCCCTCAAAATACTTCATTTGCTTTCATTCAGACTGAAATCCCAAAGCATTTTCAAACCTACCTGCCCCAGCCTGGCTAGGATTTGGCCACAAAGGTGTTTTGGGACAATACCTCCAGCATGTTTGAAGCCATGAGGTTTAACAAGGTTAAGTGCTGGGTCCTGCCTTTCAGTCACAACAAACCCATGCAATGCTACAGGCTTGGGGAAGAGCAGCTGGAAAGCTGCTTGGCAGAAAAGGACCTGGGGGTGCTGGTTGACACCCAGCTGAATATGAGCCAGCAGTGTGCCCAGGTGGCCAATGGCATCCTGGCCTGTATCAGAAATAGTGTGGCCAGCAGGAGAAGGGAAGTGATCATGCCCCTGTACTCAGCACTGGTGAGGCTGCACCTTGAGTAGTGTCTAGTTCTGAGCCCCTCAGTGCAGGAAAAACATTGAGTTGCTGGAGTGAGTTCAGAGAAGGGTAACCAAGCTGGTGAAAGGTCTGGAGAACAAGTCCTGTGAGGAGAGGCTGAGGGAATTGGGATTGTTTTGTTTGGAGAAGAGGAGGATGAAGGGAGACCTTGCTCTCTATGGCTAACTGAAAGGAAGTTGTACAGAGGTGTGTGCAGCCTCTTCTCTGAAGCAGATAATGACAGGACTAGAGGAAATGGCCTGAAGTTGCCCCAGGGGAGGTTTAGACTGGACATTAGGAAGAATTTATTTTTTAAAAAAATGTAGATGAGGCACTTCTAGTGGGACGGTGAAGTGTTGGGTTTTTTTGTTTGGGTTTTTTTTTTGCAGGTTTTTTTGGGGTGTGGGTTTTTTTGGGTTGACAGTTGGATGCGGTGATCTTAGAGGTCTTTTCCAACTGTGAAAATTCTGTGATTCTGTATTTTGGCACTAGGGTTTCAAAATAGGTCTTGGTGCTTGGACATTCCTGAAGGTAAAGGAAACACTAAATGCACTATTATAACTCATTTTGTGGACATTGTTTACTCGTTTCTTGTAATGCTTGGATAGTGATTTCTTTGACCACGGACCATGAACATTCTCTTTCGATGACAGGGTACAGGATGCTCTGCCTCTCTCTTAATAGGAATGTGTGTCTCCATCAAGACGTGGCAAAGGGCACCAAAGGGACACTGGACCTGTCTATGCTTACAGTGGACACGAGGCTGCTGTAACAAGCCAAATCCATGCCTCCAGAGCTCTGTATACTGATGTCTGCCAGCACCTGGCTACCTGCTCTCACAGCCATCACCATGAAACCATAAACTAGGCCACTGCTCACTTGTTTTTAGCAACTGTATCACTCCTTAATGCCTCAATTTACCTTTTTTCAACTTTTTCCTTTTTCTTCTTCTTCTAAACTATTCCTTTTATTTTTGTCTCCCCTGAGCATTGCCCTTAACGAAAGATTTCCCCTAAGCATCCTTGTTTTTTGTTGCTAATCTGTCCTAGCCACGGGGAGCCACAGCTTGAGTCAGTACAGGAGATGTGTCCCATCGGCTCTGCTGGAGATAACAACAGAGCTGCTGCCTCACGTGGTAATGTGGAGCCTGCATCACTAATAACACAGAGGGTAATGTTAGGTCACTTCTAAAGGGAAGGGAGCCTCATTCAGTGCATCCTCATCCTAGTCTAATGCAATCACCTTTTCCATTTCCATTATTTAAGTCCCTGCAAATGAGAGAGATGGATAATTAGGGGCAGCAGAGAAGCTATGGGGAAACAGAGGGATGTGAAAAGCAAGCAGCAGACTGTACTAATTTCTTCTTCCCAAATGTATGAGGCTCCAAACATCACTAAAAGACATATTAGATCAGGGCTAGCAGGAGCTGGGGAGTGAGTTGCTGTGTAAAGCTCTCCAGGAGCTTTCCCTTCCCAAAAAAAAACCTTCATCACAGCATCACGGTTCCCAGGTACATCACTAACCCACACTGAACACAACTGCTTGGTGCTCTCAGGCTGGAGATCGTCAGGTCCATGGGAGCAAAACCTGGTCCAGGACTTAACAACCCTTCTGGTGAAGAAATTGTTCCTAATATTGAACCTAAACCTCTCCTGGCACAGCTTGAGGCTGTTTCCTCTTGCCCTATCACTTGTTACTTGGAAGAAGAGACCGGCCCCCCCACATTGCTTCAGTCTCATTTCAGGTAGTTGTTGAGAGCAGGAACTTCTCCCCTGAGCCTCCTTTTCTCCAGACTAAACAATCCCAGTTGTTCAACCTAAACAATGCCAAAACTGGAGGAAAAAAGATTAAAAAATTAAAAATAATAATAATCAAATAAATAAATAAATAAAGGTGGGGGGATAAGAATAAAATGGGAAAAAAAATTAAAAAGGGGGAAAAATAAAGGGAAAAAAAATAAAAATCAATCAGAGGCTACAGTTATAGCCAGGGTTATTTGCGCCTGATCATTTACTGTCCCTCAGACATGACCTGGGTGTCATGATGATTCTGCTGTAGGGCTGCGGGGATGGCTGCTGGGCTTCTGCTGCCGCCCCGCTGCTGGGCTCCTGATTTCAGCCTGGCGGGCTCCGGGGAGGGGTCGGCAGCTCGGCTCCCAGCACAGTGGCATTTAGCTCTCCATGGTTCCTTGCAGGAATGTTGCCAGAGAGAGAGGAAAGGTTCTGGGGGCGGGGGGGGGGGGGGCGGGAGGGGGGTCCGGCCACCCGGGGCGACGCTCCT
>WTSP01002095.1:14451-43592 GCA_025331215.1 Actenoides lindsayi
GATTTCCTTAAGGAAAGGGCAACCTAGTAGCAAGCCCCTTTCTGCCCCATCTCGCTGGCACGGGGCAGGTTGGGAAGGATCCATCCCAGGCTGCGCTCAGGCTGCCCGAACAGCTAATGCTCTAACGAGCTCCTCGTGCCTCCAGCAGCATTCAGCAGGCTGTCCCTAACTATAATAATTCGTTTCCAGACTCCCCAGGCACTGGAGGGGGAGACGAGCTCCCGGAGGGTCCCCTTGGCACATCGGGTGTGAAAACAGCCCAGGGAGGGTCTGAGCAGGGCACCAACTACCCTGCCCAGGAACCAGCTGCACAGGACCCCCTGAACTGCTGTGTCACCGCCCAAGGAGCATCCCTGAGCAGGGCAAGGGTTGCTGCAGACAAGGGGGAGAGTTGGGGGGTGGCGGCGGCAAAGGACGCGGACCCTCGGAACCCGCGGGCTGGGATGCGAGCCGAAGGAAGGAGCGGCTGGCGAGGAGCGGCGAAGCCGATGTGGTGCTGCAGACAAACCTGCCCGGAATAATAAACGGCTGCACGACACCTTCGTCCTGGCTGGGGAACGGCTGCGGGCCAGCGCCGGAGCTGCCCTCTGCGTGTGCCCGCCCCTGGCACGGGGAAAGACACCCGCTGGCTTCTGAGCACGGGGGAGAGGAGAGCAGGCTGCTAGGAGAGGGACAAGAGGAAAAATAATCAGCTGGACGTGTCACAGGTGACACCTTCAGCCAAGCCACGAGCGGTCTCGCTGCGATGCCGGTGGCACAGCCCACGGCACCAGCAGCCCAACACATGCCAGCCCGTGGCTGCTGCCCGGGCAGCTCTTGCTGGGCCACCAGGAATCCTCCGTGCGCAGCTCACAGCACTCGGTCCAGAGCCCAGTGAGGCAAAGCTGAGCATCACCTCGTCCACTGACCAGAGACTGAGAAGCCATCACAAGATCAGGGGTTTTTTCTCTCTATTTACCCGTGAAGGAGAGGGAAATCCACACCCCAGCTCAGCTCCCTCCTGCACCTTGCTCCAGCCAGGACATCTCCCACCATTCAGGGCAGAAAGCACCGTGCCAAGGAAGAGCACCACGAGCCACCACCTCCCCTGCCCAGAGCCACAAACCCCGCCGGGCCGGTGGGGCAGCTCGGCCAGGCAGGAGCAGGCCCACTGAGCAAACCTCAGGCCATCTGGATCAAAGTTGATCACCTTCTCGGCTGCATCGGTGCAGGGGCTGCCCACAGCCCAACCCCACACGCTGCCCCTCGGGCAGCACCCACCAAGGTTCGTCTCCTCTCCTGCTTCAGCGATGGGGTGTTGGAAACACTCAGCTGCTGGAGGTTGCCATGGCAAACTCAATGTAAAGCTGTCAGAGATGCTGTTTATGTTGCCAAGTGGGGATAATAAAAAAAAAATCCCAAACCCTAAACCACCCAAATTACCCTTCCTGGATTGGCTTTAAGATTTTTCTCTTTGGAAATGAGAAGCTGAGCTCCATCCCCCATGGAGAGGCTGTGCTGGGCCCCCGTGCACAGCCACATGGACAGACCCACTCTCCAGATGGACACAGGAGCTCCAAAGGTCAAAGCAGCCAATTAAAGCAGAAAAACAGGCTTGAAGCACCTTTCATTGCCTGCTCGATGGGAAGTGTCCCAGGAGAGACCATGTGCCTCTCCCAGCTCCCCCTCCTGCTGCACGGACCCCACCACTGCTCAGCACCCACCGCTGTCTGCTGGGAGCCTGGTCCCATGTGGGAGTGATGCTCTACGGGGAGAGGAAACCAAAAAGCTGCTGGAATGGCTGCATCTGCCAGGAAAGTCGCTGGGAGAGATGTGCGAGGAGCTGCCGGAGGTGGAGGGTGTTTGGGAAGGGACCCCACCGGGCAGCGGGGAAGGAGCAAAGTGTGCAGGGGAGACACGGGGCTCCCTGCACCGAGACCTTTGCCCAGCACACCCTGCCCAGCTGCAACAGAGACCAGAGCTCCAGGCAGACGCTGCTCTGGGGAGGCTGCAACTGCCCACCCCGGGCAGAGCCGGGTCCACCTCTCATGGCGATGAAGCCACGGCCAAGGCGGTGTGAGAAGCCAGCCCCAGGCCACGGCAGCAGCGATGCTGGGTGGATTTTGAGCAGCACCAACCCCCCCCCCCAAGTCCTCCACGTCCCACCCTGTGCCACGGCGGAGCCCCCCCTCCCCTCCCCGTGAAGCCAGGGGCCACAGGACCCCAGGGCTGGGGATCGGGGCCCCTCCCCTGCACACTCACCAAATCGCAATGTGCAGATGGCAGAGGCACCGGTGCACGTTTGCCGGTTCCCAGCAACACCCATGGCAAGCCTTCCCCGCTTGCTTAACCCCTCCTGTGCCGGGCAGCCAGGGGCCCCCAGGGAGGGGACACCCAGGGAGGTCCCGGGCGGTGGGTGAGCCACCCACTGTGGTCACCCCCTCGGGAGACCGGGGTGGAAGGAGCGGAGACGGTGACTCCCGGTGACAAATCGTGCACTACGGAGGGCCAGGGGTGCAGCCCACAGCCCCTCGGTGCCTCCCAGGGAGGATTGACAGCCTGGGGAATCAAGCGGTTCCCCCACCCCTCTCCGGGGCCAGCAGGGGTGCTGGGATCGCAGCCCGTGGAGCCAGCAGCAAAGCGTGGGAACCTGCACCCACCCCACCCCGATGCCACGGAGAGGGGCCGTGCCCCAAGCAGAGGAGGGTGGAAGAGGCAAAGGGGGAATGAGAGCAGCCCAAAACACCCCAGACAGACCTCTCTAGGCGTAAGTTCCACTCTCAGAACCCTGCGCTGGCACCCACGTGGCGAGGAAGCAGGATGCGTCCCTCTTCCCTCAGCAACACCCACGTCCGCCTCTTCTTGCTCCTTTCCCCGGATCCCGTGTGCCAAGTCCAGACATCGTGGCCCACTGGGGCTCCCCTAGACAGGCACCTGCATCACCCACGGATGTTACCTCCTGGTTGCCCATAGACGTTACCCCCACCCAACATCTCCTCCCACCGCGGCATCCGCTTCCTTCACCAGAGCGCGCGGCGCGCCAGGGGAGGGGACAGTGGCATTTCCCTCCCCAGTGGGGCCACCCCAGTGCCTGTCAGCAGGAAACCCCCAGCGACATCCACCCTGCAGCTGCCACTCCCCAGGGTGCTGCACGTGGGGACAGGGAAAAGCAAAAGCCAAATGCTGGGATGGGGGAGACCCCAGCGACTGCAAAACCCTCTCGCAGTGCAGAGGGGGAAGAAGCTCCCAGCCTACATCGCGCAAGAGTAAGGGGGACTAAACGTCTGCCCTCCCACCGGGGCGCTGGAGCTGGCAGAGGAGCCAGCCAGTCACCCAGGAAGTGTCAAGGCCTCACACGGCCCCGACAGAGCTCGTCGGCAGCAACACCACGCCAGGGGAAATCGAGTCACGAGCCACGGTGCAGATCCTTGGTGCACGGTGCAGGGCTGATACTGCAGCCCAGGAACGCCAACTCGAGTGGAAATTCACTGTGGGGTCGGGAGGAGCTCAGAGCTTCTCCTGCACTAACCTGCCAGCAGCAGCCTCCACGGCAGCCCCCCGAGCAAGGCAGCATCTTCTCAGCCCCATAGCAGCAGCTCCGTGATGCAGCGAGTTAAAATTCCTCAACTCCCACACGGTGCCGACTCCTCCGCACCCCACTGTCTGCGAGCTGGGATGCCGGAGGTGATGCGAAGATGGAGGGGGGGTTACCCAAAAACCAGCCCATTACTGTCAGGAGCAGTCGCTGGCTCCGAGTGACATCTGTTGTCAGAGGCCCGAAGATGTCACCGCCACCAGCCCCAGCTCCCCACCTTCCCCTGCTGCCAGAGCATGAATTGCACCAGCCCACGGACAGCAGAGCCCGTAGTATTTCTCCCACACACCTCCACCGAGGCACACGCTTCCTGCTGATGGGAGCAGGGCGAGCGCACGCTCGGGAGCCGAGAGCGCAGCGAGCACGCACAGCGTGCTCATTGTGCACAGCAACCACCAGCACAGAGAACATCTCAGGATCTAGAGCACAAGTCTGGCGAGGAGCAACTGAGGGACCTGGGCTTGTTCATCCTGGAGAGGAGGCTGAGGGGAGACCTTCTGGCTCTGACAGCTCCCTGTCAGGCTCTGCTCCCAAGGAACAAGTAACAGGACAAGAGAAACCAGCCTCAAGTTGCCCCAGGGGAGGTTTAGGTTGGAGCTGAGGAACAATTTATTCTCCTCCAGGGTTGTCCAGGGCTGTCCCAGGCTGCCCAGGGCAGTGGTGAAGTCCCCGTGATCCCTGGAGGGGTTTCCAAGCCATGGAGCTGTGGTGCTGAGGGCCATGGGTCAGTGGTGCCCTGACAGTGCTGGGGCAATGGTTGGACTTGATGATCGTAAAGAAATCTTCCAACCAGAATGATCTTTGTGGTTCTACATAACTATGGAGGAGGTGCTTCCTGCTTTCCTCCTCTATATAGTGTTAACATACCCCCTGGTCGCCAACATACACAACAGTCATCAGGGTAAGGGATGAGTTGAATTTGTCATCAGTTAAGTAGCAGTGCTACTGGACACACGTTCCCAAGCACTCCACTCCTGAACACACATCACAGAGCAGAAGGGAACGAGCCTTGTCTGAGCGATGTGTCTCCTCCTGGCAAGGGCCAGCAAGACAAGTGTGTGCCCTCCATCTGAAGGAAGCTGGCACCACTCAGTTCTGTAGCCAAGACCATGATTATCCAGCAAGGAGAGGGAGCAAGGCACTGCTCCCAGACAGCAGACGCCTTCAAGGCATCTTCCGGACAGTGCAGGGCTGAGGGAAAGGCTGCTTGGGTCCAGCAAACTGCTCTCATCTAACCTCCTTTTTAGCCCAGCCAGATTTGATCTGTGAGGAATGGCCTTGGAGCCTGGGCCTGCCAGAATCTCCCATGTGTCACAGTAATTTTCCACTCATAAAGTGAAATATGAACCTCAACCAAAACCATCTTCCCTACGGTCACCTCCCGGCCCTCACCTCTTAGGCACCGCAGTGAAGTTTGAGAAGACGTAGCGAGCCATCATATCCAGGCAGGTCTCAGTCAGTTCCAGGTGGAGGTTTTTTAAGTTGTCATCAGCCTGAGCCATTGAATTTTCATCCGCGGAGCCCAGGCTCGAGCTAGTGATGGACGTTTGTATGCGGCTAGAAAAGAAGGTTTCCAACTGACAGATCACATTGCAAAACGCTTGTCCCCGTCACCCGGAAGACGGTGCGATGCAGAACCACCTGAGATACATGCATGTGCCAGATCAGGGAGGTGGCCTGACAGGAAACCCACCACACCAGCAAAAGGTTATTTGGCTCAGCCTCACGCTGTGCTTTGCAGCTTGTCGTTGCAAAAAGCGGGTTTCGTCCGGAGAGACCGAGAAACGTTTATAGACGTCCATCAACTGACTAAGCCAGGCCAGTGCTCTCTGCTGTCGGTGGCCCATGGGCAAGTGCACCAAGCAAATCACCAGCATCAGCACCATGCTTTGAGCTCGCTCATCTACAGCGAGGGCAAGCGTCCCGTCACCTGCGGAGTTTCCCAGGCAACATGTTGCCCATGGGCCATAAATCGGGGCACCCTGGACTTAACTTTATAATCCCGTGGTTTGCTTTCTTCTCTGCTGCAGCCTTTTCCTAAATTGATTTTTTTTTTTTCTTTTTTATCCCCCCTCCAAATTCAATAGCTTTGTGAAGCCTGATTTAGCTTGAAATAGAAAAAAAATTGCACTCTGAACAGGAAATTGGCACAAGAATAGAGAGAACTCCGCCTTCAAACCAGCCGAGTTAAAACAATCGCAGTAACTGCGCTGCAGTATTTTATACAGATAGTTATGAGGGCACGAGGAGCCAACCAAGCTGAGGTACAGCCACGTTTTTTGACGTGGCATCTTCGTTGGCATCGTCAAGGGCAATGATGTGAACTTTTACATTTCCACTTAAATACGAGAGAAGAAAAGGACCAGTGAGGATCTCAGAGGACGAAGCGCCAGAATCGTATTTGATCCAGTCACTTCCAGTCCTTCCCCCACACACTGGATGGTTAGTCAAAAAATAAAAGCACGGCAGATAAAGTTCCACTGGCATCAATCCTCGCAGCATCAAAAGGCTCTCCTGGGGCAAATCACTGCTTAGAAGGCTGAATTTTGGTGAGTTCTAACCAGGACTCTCACTGGCACAGAATGCAACCTTTTTCCTTTTATTTGTTTAGTTTTGTCTGGGGTTTTTTTCCCCCCCTTCACCATCTTTACTTTGAAAATAGATGTTTTGGTTGCTAAAGCATCAGAGAACAGGGCAAAGTAACCCTACAGAAGACAGGCTGTGACGTGAGAAGCCGGCGGGATAGCCGCGGTGCTCTCCCAAAGCCTCTGACCCTGGCTACGGCCGGTTTTTGATGGCGTTGAGGACCTCATGCAAGCCTCCCACATGCAAATCCACCCTGCTGCCGCCCCCTCCCCTTGCAGGAAAACTTCCAAGTGCTGATTTGCTCTTGGATCCTCCCCATTTAAAGTGCCTCTACCTGCGGACCACATGTTCAGACACACTGATGCTGCGGGATCGGAAGGCATCAACTGCAGAGGATTCTTTCAGCTCTTTCACTGGAGGAGAGTTATTCAAGCCTTGCTTTGTATTTTTGGCTAGTCTTAAACTACTAGGTGGAGAAGCACCAAGCCCCAAAAGAGGTCACAGGAAGGGAGGAAATCATTGTAGGGATGTAGGTTGAAAGGTCACAGGTCACAGGGTCAATATTGGGGGATCCCGGAGGGTGATGTAAAATAAAACAAATGCCAAAAAAAAAAAAAGGGAAAACAAAAAATTAAAACGTACAAACAAGCAGAGCTGAAAGCATTAAAAAGACAAACCACATTTTGAAAACAAGATTTTAAACGTGCTACAAAAGAAACGAAATTAGTACAAGTTAAAACAAAACAAAACAAAAAAACCTGATTGAAACGACAGTTGGAATACTGCGCTGTGAAACAAAAGGCAAGAGCATCTGAATGCTAACCGGGCACAAATTTCTCAGCTGGTGAGAAGTTTTGTGCTGTTCAAGCACCTCTTGTGTTGCCCCAAACCCACCACTTCAGCACAGCTAGAAACCTGACTCCTTCCCCAGAGAGCAGATCCCAAAATGCTTCACCAACAGCAGGTAGCAGCACAGCTTTTAGGAGCCACTGGAACAGGTCAATGATCTCCGCCTCTGTTAGACCCGGCCTAAACCTGAGCTTCTACCCTGAGTCCCCAAAACACCCAGGGCCAGTCAGGAGAGAGACTCAGCCCATCTCTTCAAGACTGATCCTTCTCACAGAGCGCAGGCGGAAGGGCAAGAAGCCCAATGTCCTCTTGGCTGCTGCTGCCTGCGGGATGCTTTTCTGTCACACGAGCTGTCTTTTGTCAGGTGGCTCAAGGGAACCCACTTGACTTTCAGCTGGAACTGACAGGAAGAAAAGCCTCGACACTGTCAGGTGCCAACCACATGTGGGAGATGGCAGCAATTAACATCTTGGAGGCACTTTAATTAGTCACAGCTTAGATGCGTGCCTGGCTTGGCGCTAATTTGGACATGCCAGTTGGTCCAGCAGTTCACAGCCCCATATATAAAATGCAGACACTAATTTAACCCTTCTGGCTCTTTCTAAACATGATTTACTTGCTGTCTTCCTCTCAGTGAATTATTCCATATCAGCCAGCCACCCGGAAGGATCAGAATTTCTCTGTCCTTCTTCTCCCACCATCCCCTGACAGATCACTCGTGGCCACAGCTGGAGATGTGACTGCAGAGAGCAGAGGCTCACGCCCCGAGATAACCACCAACACCAACACCACTCAGCAGCTTCAGGGAACGCTGGGACCTTGAACTCTTGGAACACCCAGCACCTCAGCTAGGGCACAGAAACACTTATTCCTTGGGTGAAAAGCAAGCACACAAGCATCTCAAGCGAGGAAACAGGTATCTTGAAGTTATTCCCCTCTCACTTGGCCAGACTCCAAGCTCAGAGGCAGTGCCATCCTGCCGTTCGGGTTGCTATCTGAGCGCAGCCCACGCTCCTCAGCAGAGGTTTGTGTGGAAAGTGATCCAGCAGTGCTAGCAAAAGCCTTTAGATACAGTAGTATTCCAACCCGGGAGAATTTAACAGGTTTTTGGAAAAGCAAAAACAAAACAAAAGAAAACAACAAAAAAAGATTAGTTGAAATTCTGATTTGAGAGGCGAGTGTCAAAAGGCTTCTCTTCCAAGTTTCTCAATGGAAGAGGAGGAGATGGGAGAGATGAAACACAAAACAGGGTTCACAGCTATAGCATTAGGGCAGGGATGGTGTTTCTTCATCGCAAGGTACTCCTTGAGCCTTGCAGTTAAAGTAGAGGCACTTTCCCCAGGGTTCCAATGCCACCATGTGCTCACTGCACATGAACACTGAAGCAAGTGAAGTGAACCAGTTTAGGCAGGCCCTGCAGGGTGAAGGATGTTGGAGAAACCCTGAACACCTCCCAGGGAACGTTTTCCCATCCTGGCAAACGTTACTTTGCGAGACTGCTGGCGAGATACGTTCCGACTCGTAAAGACATCGGGCTGTGCTTTAAACTGACACGATGGCTTCAAGGTTCAAACCCAGGGTCAGGACACCCAGCTACACAGTGGGCAGCTGCCCCCAAGCACACAGAGTTGACAGGTGACACTACAGAGACACACGGCACTGGCTCTCGCGGTTTATACAGCTGCTCATCACAATTGCTCTGGCAATGGTTTAACTAACTAGTCGTAACATCAATGATCAAAAGGAGTTAGCTATCACTAGGAGCATAGGATATGGTTACTTCTGGTACTACCCTTCCCTCTGACTTCTAGGACCACTGCACTGACACACATCGACCTGAAAGAACTGTTGGTTTCCCGGAATGAACACTAAAAAGCCCCAGGCTTTAGTGCAAAGCCTCAGAGAACAGCCAGCGATGCCTCCTACGAGCTAACCAGACTGTCAGCTCGGTTTGATTCCAGCTTCTTACCTGCCTAAGTTTGTCTTTTACCAATCCCCTGACCTAAAGAGGTTTACTTTGCTTGCTTAAATGCACTGTCAGGTTTTGGATAACCAGACCCAGCCTCCTTCACAAAAACAGGGGGAAGGGTGTGACTCTAGCACGGGGAACACAGGACCCTGCTGGAGTCAAATAGAATTTACCTTTTGGGCCTCTCGTTCAGGCTTGTGCTGCGAGCCCTGAAACTGTCCTTCTCGGGCGTGTCGTCGAAGGAAAGGAGGACATTCGAGCGCAAACCCTGCGGTGGGGACAGTCAGGGGACAGTTAGAAGGGTGAGGACGGGCAGCTGAGGGGCTGCACTCCTGGGGCAACACAAGAACTCACAGCCAGGTTTGAAAACGTCGGCAAGAAAAGTCGAATTTTTAGCTTCCAACAGAACCATTACACTTCTCAAACCAGTTCTGGAGGCATCATTTTTAGTATGTGCTGTTGGATTCAGCAGTGTCCCTTACCTTTGTAATGTAGGGGACGAAGTCCTTTCGGAAGGGAAGGCGACACCGAATGAACCACATCGCTATCACGTGATGGGCCAGGCAAACGATGTACTGGTTAAACCTAAAGGAGCAGAAAGGTCTCCAGAGTTACTGGTGAAACCTAAACCAGCACGAAGACCTCCACAGTTTAATGCTGCTTTATGATGCCATTCCAGAACTGAACAGGACTTTTCCACCTAAGAAATGGAACTGTTCCTTTAACCTGCTCTAAGTATAAAGGAAAAAACCTCCAAAGTTCCATTCAAGAACTTTGTCCAAGGTGAGTCTGTCCATGGAGATACCAGAATGAGCAATATCCTGTAAATGCTACAAGAAAAGCATGTCTCATTCTCGTAATTAAATGAGGAAAAGCACATTTGCCGTGAACTTACTTGGAAGGGTTGGTGTAGGGCAGGGAGATGGCGAAGACGCTGGCATACTGCTCTGCTGCGAAGTTCCTGTAGAGGTGAGGCAGCCGTGCTAGGGCTGGAACAGATCAGGGAGAAAACCAACCCTCGTGAGTTTGTCCAAACACAAACTATTCTGTATCACAGTTGGGTTTCGTTGGAATTGTTTTGTTTCTCCTACATCATCAGCTGATGTGGAAGTTAACAGCAGGGTATCATTTCACGTTAAGTTATAAACAGCACAGTGGAGAAAGCAGCTCCATAATTCCCATCACCGTAGGGTGACCGCACAAGGCACATCTCTTGCTTATCTAAAGCAAGTGCTTTAGGTAGAAAAACCAGTAACAAACATTGATATCAAGCCTTTTTGTCTTGAGGATGGCGCAAGGACATCGCCAAACCCCATGAAAGCCTTACAAATCATTCCACATCATAGAATTGTCAGGGTTGGAAGGGACCTTAAAGCTCATCCAGTTCCAATCCCCTGCCATGGGCAGGGACACCTCCCGCTAGAGCAGGCTGCTCAGAGCCCCATCCAGCCTGGCCTTAAAAACTTTCAAGGATGGGGCTTCCACCACCTCTCTGGGCAACCCGTTCCAGTGTCTCACCACCCTCCTGGGGAAGAAATTCCTCCTAATGTCATATGACAAACCCAGTCAAAACACCCCGACTCAAAAATGATTCACGTGCGGCTGCCAAAGACAGAAAGCAGAAGAACGTCAGGACTTACTCGAGAGGAATTCTAAGAGAGGAATTGCCATGTTGGCCGTGGCAGAAATGTGGGTTAATTTGACGATTAGGACGGGAAGGGCCTTTATGATGATGTCGGGCATCTCCACGCTACAGACTGAGAGCGCCACAACGCACTGGTTCGCGCAGCGATAGATCAGACCGTGTTCCAGGCAATACACGATTTCTCGCTGCAGGGGTCAAGAAAGGAAACGAGGTCACAAGGCAGGGAAAAAGGAAACCTTGGATGTAACGCCTCCTGACTTCAGTTGCCATTCCGAGAGGGGCTTGCCAGGTATCGCTGAATTCTTACCCAGAATGAGCCAGCGCAGAACCCTAACTAACCTACTCTAGGCCAAAATCTCAAGATGGGACTTTAATCAAGTAGACATATTAGAAATGACTATTTAAATTCCTGAATAAACAGAATTTGTATGTTTATAGGGTGTTTCAGCACAGGGTAAAGCGACTCAGCAACCTCTGAAGGGAGAACAGTGAATCCAACTGGCCAGAGAGTTACAGCTGCACAAAGTTAGCAAAGTATTTTTTGGACCCCCTGATCCCAGCCCAAAATACAGCAGCTGCAGCTTTTTATACCAGAAAAGGGCCCTGCTGCTTTGCACTTCAATCTCCCAGTCAGCTCTACGGGGAAAATGCTCAACTATACAGGCTCAGGCCCCTTCCCTCCTCCACCCTCTTCCATTCCCCATACCTGTTTAGCTTTGTCCAGGTAATTGTGGTAAGATATTAACGCCGTCAGCACTGGGACCACAGCCAGATGCAGATCGGTGCGCGAGAAGCCCTCTGGGGTGCCGTGGAGCCTGTCCGTCGTCTTCTTGTCTGTGAGCTGACACATCACACACTGAGTTACAACACCTCGTGCTACAAATACTCTCTAAAAGGCAGCAGACACTGCCCATGGCTCCCTCTTCACACATATACACGCGTACACTCGTTATTACCTACTTCTGGACCCAAAACAACCCTCATAAAAGGGAAGGTGAGTGAGGCTTGACAATCAGCTCAATATATTAGACTACCAGCCCTCAAAAAACCCAACAAACTCCAACCAACTCTCAAGCAAATGAAGGACCTGGTGATTACACATCAGTCGGGTGCGTGGCATTACCATGTAGCTCAGTGCAGAGGCCAGAAGGTCTATGTTACAAGGAGAGGTTAAAAATAGCACTTTATAGCGGAGGGATTCGGGTAATTTGTTGAGGACCAACTTCAACACCTTCCAGTCCGTCTCCTGGAAAGAAAGAAAGAAAAAGTTACAGTGGAAATTTTTCATAGGATTTCAGTTCAGTTGGAAAGTAAGACCCAGGAAATTTCAGACAACCTGCCATCTCCCAGGCAGATGCCTGTCTTGTCACAGCAGCTACATAAAAAGAAGTGGCACTTAGCTGTTCCTTTCTGCCTGTCATCCAGCTCTAGGTGCAGCGTTGGCACCGCAAACCAGAAGACAACTTGTACCCAGATCTGACTGAGCTCAGAAAGACAGAGCCAGAATTAATTCTCCTATCCACTGGCACTAATCAAACTCCAGAGCAAAACAACCCCTCAGCAGGTAACTACACCCAGGACAACACTAGTGAACAATTCATAGTTACAGTTTATCAGCGACTGAAACATTCATCAGTTCTCAGAATTTAGAATCACAGAATGCCCTGGGTGGGAAGGGACCTCCAAAGGTCATCTTAGTCCACAGGGACTTGCAGTAGAAGGGTTTCTTTCAGTTTCAAATCAGTTCAAATGCATTTCATCACTTTCAGAAACAGGATGACTGATTTGATCCTTAACAAAGACTGCTCTGGAGCAGTGAAATGACAGCTTTGCTTGGTTTCTGAAGAGCTGAACTGGTGCTCCCACTGGTGGTTGTAAAGCTGCACAATGACACCCAGATATTTCCCGAGAAGGAGGATTTATGTAGAATCATAGAACTATTTAGGTTGGAAAAGACCTTTAAGATCATCAGGTGCAGCCACAACCCCAGCACGGCCAGGGGACCACAGAGCCATGTCCCTCAGCACCACATTTACAGGTCTTTTGCTTTTCAGAAGCCAACGTATCTCACGTGAGGATGACAAGTGTCATGAAGAGCAGACATACTTGCTTCAAACACTGGAGAAGGACGCCGAAGACCATGGAGTACGGCAGGTGCCCTACGCGAATGGTGGCATTCTGGGAAGGCACACTGGGACTTCCTGAAGGCGGGGAGAGCGTGCCAGCAGGCTTCTTCTCAGAAGCCCTCTTCTCTGCTTCTCTACACCGTGGAAAAGGAGAAAAATAAATGGAATGTAAATTCCAGCACAGCCTGTTCACGTGACCTACAGTGCTACTCCATTGTTGTGGAGTCTCCTTCTCTGGAGACGTGCAAAACCCGCCCGGACACGCTCCTGTGTGACTTGGTCGAGGTGACCCTGCTCTGGCAGGGGGGTTGGACTAGATGATCTTTCTAGGTCCCTTCCAACCCCTAACATTCCATGATTCTGTGATTTGGTAGCCAGTTTAATGACTGTAGTTTTTAATTGAAAAAGTGAGTGATACTGAGGTTTTTTTTTGGTTGTTTTTAAGCCCAGCAGATGGACAGCAATGAGTCAGTTTAGTCAGGTTACGGATTCTTCTATCCAGGCCCCCAGCAAATTTACAAAGATATCTTTTGGGGTGCATTAAATAAAGAACTTCAGCTCAAGACCTAAAATTAAAAATAGCCAGATTTGTACAAACCATTGAATCAAACCTCAATGTGATAACTGGTTTGAGGCAGGAAATTGCAAATATTTTAGTGAAGTTTGGTGAGCAGGAACAGAACAGGAACAGTGTGAGGTCTAGAGATCTGTAGTGATTTGTAAGAACAATTCACCAATGAGTTATTAGTTGAGACAATCCTAAGCTCTAACTATAGACTTGTCTAGCAGCTGAATCATCAGGATTTGGAAGATTTAGAAAAATTGATGGACTGTTAAGTTCATGCAAAAATACCAGATAGTCTGGAAATGTAATGAGAAACCTACACAAAATCACACAGACAGTAAGGGCTGAACCTCACTGCTCCATCCTTGTTGGAAAGGCCAAGACGGTGGAGGGAGTCAGCTCGAAGCATCAGCAGGAAATCAAATACCTGTAACAGAGAAGACACTGGAATCATTCAAAACCCAAGCCAGTGGAATACTCTCCCACCTCCCCACATACAAAGGGATTTTGACTGGATGCTGTGGCCAGTTCTGGCATAATTTCTGGTCTTGCAGCACATACACATACTCCTATTAGCCAAGAAACATCTCATTCTACTTCTGGCAAGTGCAGGAGCACCACATTCCTCACCTGCCACCCCAGAATGCCAAGGACAGCACGTAGCTCTCGACCTGAAAGCAGAGGTTGCTGCTCCTACCTGCAGTCTGATGCTGCTAGCGACAGCAAGGCTGTAGGTGTAGATGTAATGGCGCTGGACGTGGTGAATCAGCATCTCGTAGACCCGCATGGCGTGGCTGGAGGGTAAGCTGTAGAGTTTTGTCTGCAAGAGGAACAGAAACACAAATGGAAAGGTGGACGGGCACCTGTTATTCAGCAGTGTGTTATCTGCACTGAGAATTCCATTAAAACACGGCAAAAAGTTGCTCCTGAAAGCAGAATGAAAAGATGGCTCTGGACAGAAGCTCTGCGAAGACTGCATCTCAGGACACGCTACCCAAACACAATAGATCTGTTATGAACTACTCCCTTTCTGCTAGTTCATGAACCCATCTGCCCTCCACACAGGAAAACGGGCTCACATTCATTGTACAACGGAAATTAAGACAATAAAACATTTAGCAAACAGTCGTACAGTACCCAAAAGCAATGACCAAAATAAGAGTTATAATACTAAGTGGATAAAACAAGTTGGAATATTTAATAGTGGGAGAATGATTATCTAAAAAGCCAAGTCCAATAGCAGGCTGTTCTGAAGAGACATGTTTAATGCTCTGCAGCATTTACCTGAAGAATTATCAGGAGTCCAAGAACTGCTGTCTTGACATCCTCCAAAGAAGCTGAGTATGATAGCAAGTCCCTCTCTTCCAGTTCAGAAGGAGACGAGAGAGAATGTGCAGCCACCTTTTAAAAAAAACCAATACATGGCTTAAATCTGCAACACACCTTTTCTTTACTTCCATCCTGGAAGGTCAGGACCCACAGCATCAACAGGGTTTCTACAGATCCCTTCTGCTCTGCACTTCAGACTTGCACCCTCCAAACCTCAGTTTTTACAACAACCTGCTGAGCCATGCCCCTGGTCACAGTCACCACCCAGACTCTGTGGTCATAGGAAGAGGATCTGCCAAAAGATGTGGTGATGCTACTGATAACTGATCAAACTCTGCCTCACCTTTTCTATGATATCAAGCAAGCTGTTGAAGTGATGTGTGTTGCAGCCTTCAGCCAGGTCTACGAGTAGCTGCGTGGCCAGTTTTCGGACTTGATGGTCTTTATCATCCGGAATGTGAGCCAGCTGAGAGATCACAACCAAGTTTATCAGCTCCTCCTGCAAGAGGACAGACCCTAATAAGCCTTGCCATTTTGCTGTCACTTGTTCCGTCAGCATGTTAAAGAGACAAATAACAACAAACAAAAGAACACTGATACCCTGGTATCAGGCTTGTTCCTCAACTAGTTGCTTGGTTCCTTCACCTTTCCTTTCCCATCTAACCCTGTATTTCCATATGCCACCCCTCCAAATATTTATGACTTTTGTTGAACTAGGATTGAAGGCTTTGGTTTTTGTCTGTCTGACAGACTTGCTAGCCCAGGCTCAAACAGACTGCTGAGAAGGGATTTCTAGGGCTTGGGTTTTTGAGAGAGAGAGGAAACGTGCAACAGCATCATGTTTTCACAAATCCTGAAGGAATTCAAGAAGCACCACTGCCCACTCCTGTCCTCTGACACTCTGGGTACATTCCAATGAGCTGAAGCCACTCACATTGCTCTGCTGTAACTCCTCTCTCAGACAGCTTCCATCTTGGACTGCAATTAAACTGCAAGCACCAAGATAAGTCAATCTGCTCACATCAGATTACCTCCAGACCTCAGCTTTTTACAAGGCTTTTAAATAAACTCTGCATCTCTCACATTGACTTCTCTTTCTTTCAGAGCAAAATGTATGTGGAATTAACGACCTTAAAACAGGGAAGCAGATACACAATGAGGGATGTCCTCAAAACACAGCAGCTCCCACTGCAGATTGCACGTGCCTGTATCCAACTAAGGACAATTAAAAGCATCCTAAAGAAATGTGTCTGTTGTGTGCAATATTTAAAACACAGTTCTGTGCATTCCCCAGTGGCAGAGACGACCTGAAGCACACTGTAGAACATGCCTCACACTACAGGACATGCCTCACCAAAGCCTTTCCCACCCACTTAAGATCTCACATGTGATCACCAGAAACAGATAAACACACACCTCATAGAACTGTCTGTTAATGCTCAGGACAAAGGACAAGACATCCAGAACTTTAATACGAACAGCACTACGACTTTCGTTCCTAAAATGGGAAGAGCAAATTCAAGATTAATAAAATAAAGTTGCTGATGTTTAGGGAAGGGGAGAAAGGAGAAAAAAGAAAGCAAAATGAAAGTAAACTAAGAAAATGAAGAGTTAGAACAACAACTGTTAGATACCAGCTAAGCCTTCAGTTAATGTCTACATACAACATCAGATTAAAAACCAGTTGGAAACTGGAATCCCAATTCAGCTTTTACTATTTCTGGAGCCCTGTAACTGCAGTTCTGCCATGGCCAGTCCAAATGAGGAAGCACATGTCAGAAGAACAAGTGCTCTGGTGAGCAAATTTAAACCCAAACATATGGCACCAAGGAAAAGTTGCTCTTTGGCAGCATTTCACAGATGAGACAAACGTTTGTTATTGCTGTTTGTTGATATTTCAGAGCAGGAGAACACTTTGAGGAGAAGCCACTCAAAACCAGAGCACTTTCACACAGGATAACCATGTGCAACCCTGATGCTTAACAGGAAAGTCTTCTGTGGTGTCAGAACTACAAAGTGTAGCAATAACTGCCTAAGCTAATTGGAACAGCACCAGCCAATGGAAATAAAGAAAAAAAACCCCAACAAAACAACAAAAAAGCAGCATAAATAACTCAGTGCAAAGTTTTCCTTCTGTTAAATGAAGCCCTTTCATGTACTGTGCCCTGAAATTATCACACGGCTTAGCAGTCATTTCCTAACGTCAGGACTTCAGAAAACAAAATTATCTAACATGAAAAGATGGTAAGAAACATTTGAAAGTGCCTTTTATTCACCAAGTGATGATTTCATACCTGAAGAATCTCTCCATTAACATCTGCAGGTTGTGAATCCAGCCATCTTTGGCAGGATGGATGGACTGAGCTCTGTATGTTATCAGGTTTAATACAGAAGATTCCTTTCACGGAAAGACCAAGAATATTTTTTTTCAGTGTGTAAGCAAATACAAGAAATGTATTCCCCCAACTCCCACCCTGAGAAGAAGGCTCATATCACAGAATCACAGAATGTTAGGGGTTGGAAGGGACCTCCAAAGATCATTGAGTCCAACCCCCCCTGCCACAGCAGGACAGAACTAGAGCAGATCATGAAATACAAATCCTTGCTGTGATTTTCTGACCACTTGTTGTTTTAGGACTCTCAACTTTCAACTGTACTAAGAAACAACTGGCAACAAAGGGAGACAATAATAAGTAAAGTCTTACTGGTCTCTGATCAGCACATCTTTCTACCAGCTCAAAAAATCTCTCTTCAGAGCCATGAAATTCATTCTGGTCACAGAGTTCTTCTACAGTAGTCAAAAGATCATGTACAATGGTCTTGAGTTCTTGGCTCTCCAGACTCTGAAACAGAGACAAAAACATTTGTAGAAGACTTCTACCTTGAAAGTGCTAAATACAAACAGAATACAACCAGAAATAAACACAATACAAACAGAAGTAAACACAATACAAACAGAAACAAACACAATACAACCAGAAAAGTCTCTCAAGAAGCACAGCATGGAGAACTGGGCTAACCCTCCGTGCAGCTTCAAACTTCACAAGAGCATACAAACAGGAGATCAATTTGCAAAAATATTTCTGGCAAGGTCTTTTGATCAAGAGCACATCAAGACAGGCTGGACACGGACCTGCAGCTGCTGCAGTAATCTCTCCATGATGTCCAAAAGGATATCCCACGTTACAGCTTGAAGCTCCTTCCCGTACTTCTTTATTAGACGTGTTATGGACAGAACTATCTCGTAAGACACAACTGCATTGGGACATGTCATGGCCTGGAAAACAGCACTTCTGTCAGCAAACAGCTGGAAAGCAGTGATCAGAAACCTTCTTAAATTCAAATGAAACACGCCTTGCTAATTAGGAACTTAGCCCGAGGGCCTGAGATAAACGTACTCAAGTCTATAGGCACAAAAGGCAAAGCCAAGAACCCTTCTATAAAGTGCAGTTACATGCTTTGCCAACAGCTGTAGATCAGATGTCAAACCCAGCCCCGTCTCACAGAGCAGACACGGGAGGTCAAAGCCAGTAACTCCTGCTTGATGCAACTGGATGAGAACATTTTAAGAGAGCTCTGCGGCTGCCCATGGAGACACCACCCCCCACTTCTCGTACCACACGCTCGGATGAGTGGAAGTTTTTGTTCTGTTTTGATTTTTTTAAGCTAAAGTGCCCACAATGTAGGTATTTGAGAAAAAGAATTCAGACTTTGCTTTTCTAACCAATAAAGATAATCCAGAAGGAGGCTGCAGTTTTCATCTTCAACCCTCTGCTGTTTTACTGTTTCCCCATTCCCAACTGCCACCTCTCAGGCACGCAAAGATCTCTCTGGTGTAGGGGGCCACATTTTTGCTCTAAATTTGTACAGGTCCAGATGTATACCTGATTAAAAAGTTCCTCCAGCATCTCAACCTACCTTGAGGAACGAAGGCAGCACTGAAGTTGGGGAATTCTTGAGCGAATTGAGGCGATGGGCACCCCACAGAGCCATCCCAACAAAGAACACAGCTCCCCTCAGCAGCGCTGCATCCGCCATGTATGCTCTAGGAACGGGTGGAAGGAGAGTCTCAGACCATGCCACGATTATTTTAGCATACAAGAGACAAAAAGAACATAGGCTGTCACAACAGGAATTCCCAGCTGTTGTACGTCAGAGCCTCGCGACTGACACACAGTAAAAGCAGAAAACCAGTTAGCACAACTTTAAACAAAAACTAAATTCAGAAAAGGTGAAAATGGAGCATTTCAGCAGCTTAACTAGAAGGGAATTTGTTTCTAAGCACCAGACCTTCAGCTTGTTCTGCTGAGGTCAGTGACTCCCTCTCTATTGCAACAGGACCTTCACTGACTTCCTCGGGCTTTGTCAGAGATGCCTCCTTTACCTGTCCTCCATGATCCTGCACATGTTGTAGATGGCACTGTGTCCCAAGTGAGTTCCCAAAAGGTTGCGCATAAGCTGCAGATTCAAAGAGAACACTCAAATTTCCAGTTGTTAAAACACTCATTAGCCTAAATACGCAGTTACTGGCCAATCGTGCCCACTTATGGCAAGTAAATGTGTCCAGTCATTTCCCTGCCCCAGCAGAAGCCTGTCACATCAGCTGAGAGGAAACTACGGGTGAACTCCACGGACGTGACAGGACCTACACTAACAACGTGCTGACCCCATGTTACGTGAAGCAATTTTTCATTTATTCTTAAAACCAAGCTGAAATTCATGGCAGACGTGCACAGGCACACCTGACACTTCACCTACGAGGCCAAAACAGTGAACTCATTAAAAACCAAACCCCCAGGGAGAGCTCTGACCTTCCAGCAGGGCTCGCAGAGCTCCTTCACATTGATGGTGCGGCACAAGGTGATGATAAACACGGGCAGGTTCTCTGAGGGCAGACAGTTGTAGCAAACAACTGCATCTAGGACTTGCAAGGAAATCTGTGGCAAAGAGAAAGCCAAAATGGTTATACACTTCTCTAGGAATCAAGCGGGTCAAATCCTAACCTGGCACACCAGGAAATCTTCTGGAAGTCAGCGGGGATATGGACACGTCTTTTTGTTTTGTTTTTTTATCTCATATCATTGAAAGTCAATCATGAAAAGCATTGTTGAAAAATGGATCTGCTCATCAAATTTACCAGTGCTCTGTTTTAGAATAAAATGATTATTGGTGTACAAGATCCAGTGGCTTACAAGTACTTCATAACATTGTATCAAGCTCTCATGAAAGATAAGAGCAAGCAGAGGAGAGTCTGATGATCTGATTTAGTTTGTCAAAGTTACAGTTCAAATTTCAGAATTTCAAAGAACTCTGAAGTACTACAGAGAGACTCAAATTACTGACCTCTATGTCCACAGATGACGAAGTCTGAATGCACAAGAGGCATATCTTGCTGTTAGGAAAGAACATTTGATTAAAACTGTTTGCTTAATATGATTTCAGGCAAATTACAAAGAGCCAAAACAGATGAGTCAATTGCTGCGTTGCTTTACTCATCGTTCCCCTTACTGTGGCACTGTTGACAACACTCCCAGAGACACTGAACCCCACAGCCTCTTCTATAAAGTTAAAGTTGCACTTAAATGCAACTCCAGATGCCTACATTAACACAAGAGCAGAGACTCTGTATGAGACTAAGCACTGCAGGGAGGTCCACCACATGAAATGGGGAAAGCACATCCCATTAAACTGAAACAGCTCTGAATTTGGTAAGAACTGAAAACCAAATATTTGCCAGAACTATCAGGTATGACCTGCAACGAAACAGATCCAGATCTGATGAAAAATATTCCACTGATCTATATATTAATCTGCAACTTTCTCCTGTATCTTACCAAGAATAAGCAGCTAGCAGTTAAAAAAAACAAAATCCCAACTTACTGGACCATGTCAGCTACATAGTCTTCTAGATAGCAGCTATTGAATTTCACCAGGTTCACTAAAACCAGAAGGAACTCAGAAGACAACCCAACATCCATCCACTGTAGTACAAAGTCAGCTAAAGAAGGAAAACAAACCATTACAACGTGCTTTCTACCCCAAAGCGTTATCGTTACCTTTTTCTTGTATCACTGGGTAAATCCCTTGACTCATTCCCACCAAAGTGAAGAGGGGTAGAGACAATACTCACCTAACTCTTCTTCTAGGTAGGTGATGTATCGCCCGTTCTCTGTTAGAGCCTTGAACACTTCGAGTCGTTCATGCAAGTCCTCATTGGAGGGATAGTCCTTAATAACCTTAAAAAAGTGTGCTCGGAGGATCCCCAATCTCTCACCCTTAAAAAACCACAAGAGGAGGGGAGGGGAATGACTGTCACTAACGAAAGGTAACACTTAAGGCCTGGACCTTAACAAGGTCTATAACAACAGCCTTCATGCTTGAAATGATTTTCTTTTCCTACGGGTGACAAAAGTCTCCTGAAAACACCTCCCACCTCTGCTGGCTACTGACAACGGCTCATGTCTTCTCCATCAGCACTCAGGGCTGGAGGCATTTTGTCCCCCAACACACGCAGCATCCAACACACAAAGTAATCCATGGGGACAGCAACTGCCAGTGGAGCATTAAAAAAAAAACCAAAAAACCAAAAAACCCCAAGCCAAGACACCAGAATATTGCTTCTTTTCATAAGCATCTACCTCTGCTTTTTCAGAATACTGAAAAGTAGAACTTTGGTCTGACACAGTCTTATGTTTGTCCAGCACACTGTGAAATCTGAAGAATTCGTAGTATGCTTAACTTGGCTGGGCCATGAATGTATCTCATACAGAGCTTCTTGCAGACTGGCCATGTTGAAACATCAAAACCAGCTGCAGATTAAGACTAATAGGTCTGGGCAAAGACCACGTAGAATTTGCTGTCCTATGCTGAACTTAACCCAAAGTATTTCCTCTTTTTCAAGAAAATTGCCCCAAAGCAGGGAAGTTTTCTACGAGTGGTACGATAAGTTTTGCTATGAGGCCAAACCAAGACTTAAATTAAAATGCTTCCTCTTCCCACAACCAAAACAAGAAACAAGGCAAGTTGTAGAAGAGCCACCCAGTATTTTTCACCTCGACACTCCGCACAAACCCCAGTTTGAGTGCAGCATTTGCTCTACAGTGTGTTTGCTTTCACCTGGCCTTGAACGATTGACTTCAGCAGATGAAGAACAGCATGTCTGGCTTCAGCAGGGCGCTCAGGCTGGAGCATATCAGCCACCACTTTCCATATTGCTTCCACTGCGTGCTGAAAACAGACAGGAGAAGGCAGGCAGAGTTAAGCTGCTTCTGGGATCTTCACCCAGTAGGTCAGTCATTAATTACAGCAAGTTAAAGAACAAGATCCGCAGGGATTTTATGTCTGGAGGTTTTTTTTTCTGAGGGATGCTCTCACCTGCCCCGTCCTAAGCCCAAATGAACCATGAGAGACACCAAACCCTGTCCTACGTCACACCCTGTGCCCCAGAACCTGAAGTTCTTCACTTCAGTGTGAACACTCGCACAGGAACTTTCACAGAAATACAAGATGAGTTTAAAACCTATCTGAGGTTGCTTATGAAGGAGACAGAAAGAGCCAGCAAACACCTCTTCTGCAGGATTAACCTCATCTCCCCTGCTCCGTCCTGAACAGGCCTGGCTATCCGCAGCTTTCTCCTTCTCTTCATCTCAGGGAGCTCATCGGCTACGTCCTCTCTGCCCTGCAGTTGGTAGGTTGGGCCAGCCTAATTTCCTCGGCGTGCGAGCCACCCTTTTACAGGCTCAGACAGTGCAAAACAGCTTCTGGGATTATCTGTTTCAAAAGGCAGTCTAAAGCACGGGAGCCTCTTACAATAAGAGCTGCTGCTTAAATCTCCATCCGTCCGATATGCCCTGAACACTTCAGAACTTACCTCCTCGATTTTTTTGGTTTTGGCCACTTCACAGATTTGACTGATTGCTCGTATCCTATTGCTTAAGCCACATTCTATGCTCAGTTCCTGGAAAGAAACAGAGAAATAAGCTAAGTTTTCGTTTCTTAGAAACACCCACCTCTCACAGAGGATCACGAACCACTGTAAAATAAACCACACATTTGTCCAAAGCGATCTGAACGTTCAGTCAGCACCGGGAGCTTTGCAGGAATTTCTCCAAAAAACTTTACTCCATTAGCAAATGTTTTGTCAAAATTAGAACTTTCACAGGACTGGAGCCGAGCAGCTTTTCACCTCCAGGACAGAACATCTCATTGTCATCAGAAATGGCAGTAACTCACTGGCTGAGGCACAGGAGAAGGGCAGAGAAAGGATGGACCTGAAGTCCAGCTCCACAGCCTTCCAGCAGGTACAAGCTTGGCTGCTCCAGCGCAGACAGGAAGGGATTCTGGTCTCCTCCTCCCTTTTATGTGTTTTCCTCCCTGTGTGCCAACTATTCTGCTTACAGACTCACTGTACCAATTACTGGAAGCAATTTATTATTATTATTATTTTCAATTTTCACAAAACCTTAAGTCTCTCATAAAACAGCAGCAGCTTCCAGCTTCCACCACACAAACTTCACCAAGCTCAGACTATAAAAAAAGAGCGACGTCTTTCGAGGCAACACCCTGAAACCCGACATAAGATGACTCCATCCTAGCAAAGAACTCAAACACTGAATATCTAAAGTACTGCTGCTCCCAAGCAGGGGAGTTTTACACCCGTTTCACACGATGGGTTGAGGGATAAGGTAAAAAGGCAGGATGAGAGAGGGAATGAAGGACAAACCAGAGAGGAGAAGAAGCAAGCCCTCCTCCCGATCCGTTCATCCAGGCACTCTCCCCACCTTCACCATGCTCAGTTCTCACACCTTGAGTATTTCTGCGGTGATGATAAACTCTGTTTGCTTGCCCTCCGACGACTTTGAACTTCCCCGGGATGTTCCCAGCCCCAGCAGATTCTTGAACTTCTCCTTCAGCCCGGAATCCTTGCTCTGAGGCTTGGCCATGGCTGACGAGCAAGCAGCGCCGAGCCCCTGCAAACACAGAAGGGGGTTTCTGTTAAGGGAGGCTCAAGGGGAATCTTTAAGCAGGAAAACGCCAGCAGCAGCTGTCACAGCGTGGCTTTTACACACAGCTCTGGTGTCTCAAGACATTTCAAACCAAGGAGAAGCCCAACGCTGAGGATGAAAGAGTGAGAAGCCCACATGCACGAAGAGCCTGAGCTCCTCCGGCCTTCACCTGCAGCTACCCAGGGAATGAGGAGCTCTGGGCTGCTGTTTCTGGGGAGCTCTGAATGGCCAGCACCACAACCCAGACAGAGCGACCACCATTTTGACACCGCTGAGCTGATTTCTGAAGCATAAACGCGCAGACACGCGCACGCTTTTGGGAGGGCCCGAGCTGATGGCCTTGATCCCAGTCCAAAAGCGACGGAAGAGCACAGGGCACTGGGCAGTGGATGGGGACAGCAGGTAGATGTGAGGAAGGACTTACGAATGTGAGTGTTCAACCATCCAAATGCTGCCACAGCAAGGAGAGAGGGGGAGTGAGAACAAGCACGTCCCTTACAGCAATGGCACATCCACAGCGACATCCTCCTGAAACTGTCTCCCCAGCCAGTCCCAACCTGCTGCCCCTCAGAGACCCCCACACTCTGCTCAGGGCAGGACACCCCCTCCTTGCCCTCCCCACATGCTCTTCACAAACCCGGCAGCACCCCGGCTATGCCAGAGCCTCCCCCGCACCCCAAGCACCCACCACAGCCACCCCTTGTGCTGCCCGGGGACATGCCACAGACCCTGCCCCAGCATCACACGGGACATTCTGCTGCCCCCGTCCCAGGAGACACAGCACGGCGCCCAGCCCCACATCACCAGGGGATAGACCCCAGGGCACGGCACAGTGTCCCCGAGGCCCGCCAGACACGCCGGGACCGCACCACAGCCCCCACCACCGCCACCCCGGGACAGGCCACAACCCCTTACGGGTACAACGGGGGACACCCCGGCTCCCTGGCAGGGGACACCTCGGGGGACACCCCCCAGCTGGGGGCAGCCCCGCACACCCCCCCGGGGCACGGCAAGGCCTCGCTTCCCGCTAGGCCCCGCCAGGCCCCCTCGCCCCCCAGCCCGGGCGGCGCCCCTCGCCCGGTAACGGAGCTGCCGGTAACGACGAGCGGGTTCCTTCCTCTCCCGCTCCCTCACTCACCCGCCAGCCCCCGACCCGACCCGGCCCGGCCGCCCCCGGCCCCTGTCCCGCTCCGCTCGGCGCCGGCCCCCTCGCACCGCCCCCCGCCCTCGCCGGAAGTCCCGCCGCTTCCGGCGCTCACGCGCGCCGCGGGGCATGCTGGGGCCGGTAGTTCCCGGGGGCCGCCGCCATGGCCGCGGCCCTGTCCAGAGCAGGGGGACGGGCAGCGACCCGGCGGCTCCGCACGGCCCGGGGGGCGACCGGAGGTACCGGGCGGGGAGTGATCGGCGCTTCCCGGGGCTGGCGGGGTCCTGTGCGGTCTTGGCTACGGGGAGGGGGGGGCCGGCCCACACGGGGGCCTGGGGCCTGGGGCCTGCTGGCCTCGTCATGTCCCCCTCGGAGCCCGGGGTGTGCAGCCGACAGAGGAGAAGGCTCCGGGGAGACCTTCTGGGGGCCTTTCAGCGCTTCAAGGGGCCTGTCAGAAAGATGGGGACAGGACAAGGGGTGATGGTTTCAACTAAAAGAGGGAGATTTAGACTGGAGAGAAGGAAGACATTTTTGACACTGACCCTGTGCCAGGCTGCCCAGAGAGGTGGTGGCTGCCCCAGCCCTGGCACCATTGCAGGGGAGGTTGGCCAGGGCTCTGAGCACCCTGCTCTGGTTGCAGATGGCCCTGCTCCCTGCAGGGGGTCGGATGAGATGACTTCCCACCCAAACCATCCCATGACTCTACAATTCTGCTGGGGAACCTTTGTGCCATAGGCTGGGAATTGGGCACCGCTCTGCGTGGCAAGGCGGGTGGCAGCACCAGGAAGCCACTGTCCTGCTGCTGGTGAGACCGGGGGATGCTCGGCTGCCCCTGCCCACTGAGCACCGGTCTGGAGCAGGCACCAGCAGGTCCTGGCTCAGGCAGTGCCGGCCGAGCAATGGTGCTGCCATCGCCCGCTGGCATGGCGTGCCTGGCACCTTGGTGCCCGTCGTCCCCTGCGAGCCGGTTGCTGCTCTGCCCTCTTGGCCTCACTGACACAGGCTCCCTGTTTTTATCTTTGAAATGCAGCAGCTGCACCAGGAAGTGCTTCCTGGGAAGTGTCTTCCTGGCAGAGTCATCCAGAGTGACCCGGGACATTCCGCTCCCACTTCCCCTTCTGCCGAGATCCAGCCGAGCCTGAGCCTCCATCCCTCCATCGCTCCCCACCCCCAGCATCCTCCGCTCCTCCATCCCTCCGTCACTCCCCGCCCCCAGCATCCTCCGCTCCTCCATCCCTCCGTCGCTCCCTCATTCTTCCCGTTTCCCTGGCAACGCCCATCTCTCGCTGGAGATCTGTCCCCTCTCTCCCTCTTATCTTTCTCCTTTCCCTTTCATCTATCTCCTAATCTCCCTCTCTATTCCGAACCTCTGTCCTTTGCTTCCTTCCCTTCTCTCTCCCTTTTCATCTCCTCCAATGTCTTCTCTATCTCGGGGTGACAATTATTTGAACCTCACTTAAAAAAATCCCCCATCTCCTCCGTTAACTGCTGTGTCACCGGCTCTGCTCCCGCAGCCCACCCGGGCGGCTCAGGACCCCTGCCCAGGCCCACGCCCCAACACACCCCTCTGCCCGAGGACGGTAAAGCTTTGGCAGAGCCCTCCCCACCTTCCTCCGAACAACACAAGGGTGGAATTCTCCTCTCACACTACAGAACGTTCAGGATCTGGTGGCCAGAGCCCTCTCTCACGCTGCCTGCTGGGCTCACCCACCCACCCATTGGGGCTGCCGCACAAGGAGTCCCCACTTGGCCGTATTTTCACCCGCACCCTCCCAGAACGGCTGCTTCAGCAGGAGAGGAGCAGCCCGGAGCACCTGCCTGCACTCCCGGTCCTGAGCCCTGGCCCCCAGCCCCTCTGAGGCAGCCAACTTCAGTGCTGGTGGCTCTAGTCCAGAGCCTGCTCGCCTGTCCACCCTCAACTTCTGCTTCACCTCAAAGCAACCAGGGGAGACTAAAATCAACAGGGAAGAGGTGCTTTCTGAAAATCAGGGTCCCAATCGCATCAGGTGACAGAAGGGCGAGAGCCACTTGGGGGGACGCACTCCTCGGGGGCACAGGGTTGGTAGGAAGGAGCGGAGGGAAGGGGGCCTGGGTCTGGCACAGGGTCACTTCCAGGGCCCCCCACACCACGGCAGCAGCCAGTGATTCCCAGCGAGCAGGTTCGTCACCACAAGTGAGTTCCCCAGCTCTGGGGAGAGCTGTGCACGGGTGGACCGAAGCAGCCACCGGAGCCAGCGCCAGATCCTGCCAGGGGACCACAAAGATCCAGCTCCTGCCAGGGGACCACAAAGCCCCAGGTCCTCGAGTGGCCGAAGCCAGCGGCTGTGTGCTCAGACTGGGAATGCTCAGGGAGGGGGACTCTGGTGTCCCCTCCCAGCTGCCCTTCCGGAGGGACTCCTGTTGCTTTGCTGCTCAGCACAGCACCATCTCTTCTTCAGAGCACCAAACTGATTGAGCTCTAAGCCTCGTTTAGCAGCCCTTCTGCCCAGGCAGCTCTTTTTGAAGCAAGACAGCGGAGCCGCCAGGAGAGCTCTGAAGGCACCAAACCAGGTCTGAAGAGCAGCAGCTCAGGGACCAGCCCTGTCCTCTCCCTTAGACCCGTCTGGAATCGCTGTGGCCTTACGGACACCTACGAGACCCTTCCTGCTCTTCTGCCGTGCAAGGGCCTGAGCCCAGGGACCCTGTGTCCATCAGACCTGAGCGCAGCAACTCTCCAAGGCCAGTGGCCACACCGTGCCCGGGGACCTGGCATCACTCCCTGGCACATCCCACGCTTTCCCACAGGCTACGTATGCAAGGACAAGGTTCCCCCTTCCAAACAAAACCAACGTGGCCGCTCCATCCCCATCCACCTCCCTCCTCCCCACCACGGCCACAGCCGAGCGCTCCCCAGCTCTTTCAGAGCTGACTGTCACGCCAGGGCTTCCAGCACTGCTGTCTGCTTGCACCAGTGACACAAACTGGGATTAAAGACCAGCCACTGGGGTCTGAAGGGGGCGAGGGGCCGCCCCTGCCTGGACCACCCTCTCAGGGCATGAGCACCCACAGCCCAGCACCAACCCGCAGACCTCCCTGCCATTTATGGGGTGCTTGTCAGCACTTTGGGACCGACGGTGCTGGTGGCGTGGGGGGGAGCGGGGAGAGACCCCAGCCCCGCTGGTGTCCCAGCCCTGCTTCAAAGGCTCTGTGCGCAAACCTCGCTCTCCCTTGGAAAACAGTTTTTCTTTTAAGCGAAATAAACAGGGAAAGAAAGACTTTCAAGTTCCTCCTCGCTGCAACGACTTCTCTTCGACATACTCCCTTTCCTCTCCGAAAATAGAAGAGCTATTCAAAAAGAGATGCGAGAAGAAAAAAAAAAAAAAAAAAGGAACTGAATAGAGGAAAGAGGAAAGAAAAAAATGGAGCCCCAAGGGGGTGGAGAAAAACAGAATGAAAAGACAGCAAAAGTAAAGAAAAGGGATGAAAAATAAAGGAGGGGGAAGAGAGAGACAGACAGAGGAGCTTTGAAAGGAAAGAATGCTCCCAGCCTGAATACAGTGTGCATGAAAAAAAGGGCGCTTGAAAAGAAACAGCCAGATGAAATGACCTCTCATTCAGAGCTGGTGCCAATCACCCCCACAATGTAAATCCTTTCTTCTTTTCTGCATTCTCTCGCTTTCCAGCGGGGGCAGAGGGAAGAGGAAGAAAAGGGGAGTTAATTCTCAGCATAGCAGAAAATAAATCTGCTCTTTGCGGATGCCCTGAAAGAGACGCTGGAGCGACTTTTAAAAATCCCTCTCCCGGCAATCGCAGGGGCAGGGATGGAAGGAAAGGAACCGAAACCCTGCGCGGAGGGGCTCGGAGCAGCCCTGGCCTCGCTGCTGGGACCCCCAGACAAAAAGCAACCAAAGTGCCAGCTCAGGAAAAACCCCCGAGACATACCCAGAGAAAACAGACCCGTAGAAGCGAGTGTGGCCGTGAAAAGCACCCGAGATTTGGGTCAAAACCCCAAACCTTGCAAAGAACGATGAGGGGCGGTCGTGACGGACATAAGTGGGCCATAAGTGACGGACATTCTGGGCCAGGCACTGTGTGCGCTGGGAGGGGGGGGAAGGTGGGATGGTGCCCAGTGCACCCCCATACCCTGCACCTCACGACCCCCCAGCAGAGGAGAGCACCAGCAGAGACCCTGCCAGCAGAGACCCTGCCAGCAGAGACCCGATGGCTCCGCAAACCGCAGCACCATCCTGTTCACAGAATCATAGAAACAGACCGATTTGGGTGGGAAGGGAACTTTCAAGCTCATCTGGTCCAACCCCCTGCAGGGAGCAGGGCCATCTGCAACCAGAGCAGGGTGCTCAGAGCCCCGG